>BQNB010056148.1:0-38787 GCA_026074375.1 Tanacetum coccineum | reverse complement strand
TTGTCAAACTTTAAAACCTTTTATTCGCTTCCGCATATTATCTTTGAACTTTGTAAAACCTTAACTATTTTAAATTAATGCAACGATGTTGGATTTTCAAACGTACCCTTAGAGGTCGTTCTTTGTATCTTGTGTGATGTATATTATGACGTCACGCCCTCGGACACGTGTTTCCGTCCAGGCCCCGTTTGGGGGTGTGACAGATTGGTATCCAGAGCCAAGGTTATAGAGAACCAGGTAGTATATTTAGGTTTGGTCTATAACCATTATGTGATCCTACGTGTTTACTTGCTTACGTATATAAGTACTATCGATAAGTATACGGGTATTAATTATAATACTCTTCCATAATTATATTACGTATAATTTTGCCATGCTTATACCTTACATCTATATTTTTCCTGTATTGCACGGATTGGCATGGTTTGATATAAAGGGGATTTATATAAACTCTTGCTTGTGCAGGTTATGGAAGCTCCGATTATTTCTATTTCTTTGGACATATCAGTTCAATTTCTGTTGAGATCCCGGTTGCACCGAAGGTGAGGGCGGTTGCAGTTGCCTCACCTGTCGGGGTGCTTGGTATGTGCTTAATTACACATACTTTTTTCCATTAAAAACGGACTTAAATGACCAAAAACGTACCAAAAATACATTGTATTTGTATGTTTTGCATTTGAATTGTGCAGGAAACGGATATTCAAGAAAAGGACGAAAAAGCAAGCAAAAACAAACAAAACCGAGCACGTGAATGAAAAGAGCGTGAGTAAAAGCCAAAATCCAAAGTCAAATCGAAGCCAAAGTCAGTCAAAGTCAAAGAGTCAACATGAAAGTCAACCCCGACAAAGTCAAGTCAAAGATTTACAACTTCAAGGACTGAAGTTGCCAAGTTTTTAAACTTGGATTTCAAAGACTTGATGAAAAGAATGGTATTTATAACTTAAGGGGCTAATTCTGCCAATCCCGAAAGTTAGATACCACAAGGACTCATTCTGAAATAAAGCTTATATGATTGAAGGACTGATTCTGCCATATCTTAAAAGTTATTCCCCACAAGGACTTGCGGTGCAATAAGACTTACAACTTTGAGGGGCTGTTTTTGCCAACCCCTAAATAACTTTACACCACAAGGATTAAGGGTGAAATAGAGTATATATCTTTGAGGGACCATACTTGCCAATACACCAAACTTTCATCCCTGTTACCCAAAACCTGATTTTCCCGCCAAGCTCAAACCCCCATTAACAGTCACATGTCCCCTTCCTTTTCTTTACCCTGCAACACCAACAACACCATGGGTAAAACATCTCCCCCCACCTCCACTATCACCACCTCCCCATGTATACTTGCCATGTTGGCAATCCTTCTATTTTCAAGACTAATCCAACGATGGTGATGAAATCAAGAAAGCACAAGATGATATCAATGGCTAAGATGAAGTTTGATTTCACCTCACACAACAAACACACTCTTGTTTTCTCTCAGCAAAGAAGCACAAACATGTGAAGACAACAAGACCAAGACTTAGTTCATTTTGTATAAATAGGGCACTTTGTAAGCCAGTGCAATATCTCTGAGCTTTTAGTTTAAATTAGTTTTTTTTAAATTGTCTTTTACTTAAAGTATTGTTCTGTTTTTCTTATTAATGAAAATTTAAGCATTTGGTTCAACATCTTGCTTTCAATTGTTAAGCTTCAATTTATGTTCTTAAGATAACCATAAGCTTTTATACAAGCTATTGAGTCATGAGTAGTTGATTTAAGTCACTTGTTTCATTTTCTGTCAAGAAAACAACAAAAAAAATATACAAAAAAAATATATAAAACGAAGAAGAAAAGCTACTGGAAGATGGGTCAAATTTGGATGGACCCATGGGTTGAAATAAGTTCAGAAATATAAGGACTTAGGGGTGGTTAGGATTAGATTTAGGATCCCTTTCATTTGGACCATTTGTAAGTCAATTCTTTTACATTTCTCCCCTAGTTACTGTAGCATTGCTTAATTGTTGCTTATTGTGCTTATTTCCTGTTAGATTGAACTTATTTGTTTTATTTCTTGTCATTTGAACCTTCTTATTTGTTTTCATCTCTTTTGTTATTGTTCTTTAGTCTCTGCCATTATATAGCTCAAAACCTGTCATTTCTTGTTTGCTTATTGAAACTGCTTATTTCTTTACTTTTATATGCCCATTAGGATCATATTAAGCTATTAATTATCTGGTAATAAGAGTTTGTTCATTAAAAATCAGTCTGTCTAGCTTAAAGTTGCTAAGTTATTAATTAAAGGGGTGTTTGGCACTAAGCCTAAAAAGGGTCAAACTGGTAATTTGAATGGGTTAAAGTCATTAAACCAGTTTTGAGTAGTTAAATTAAGTTGTATTAATCTGTCTTAGAAGGGTGTTAGGGTTTAAAATTCAATTTTTAGGATTTAAATATTTATAGTTTGAATATGTGAGATTTTAGTGTGTTTATCAGTTCAACTTTGTAGGATTTGATTAAGTGTTCATAGTTGCCTTTTTTTTTACTTGTTTTAGAGTCTTAATGCAGTAAAGCTTGGTAGTTTTTAGAGTGCTTTTGCCATTTGTGGTTTGGGTCAAAACTGTCAAATCCAGTTTAATATATAAAAATCCCACTTTTAAGCTCAAAATTAGATAAGCTAAGGTTGTTCTTAGGTTCTGAAAACCCTAGCACAAGCTCATTAGGTAACAATCTCAATTAGTTTGAGCTTATTTTTGAATTTAAAGCTTATTTGGATAGCTGTTTTGAGGCCTGCAATAAGCCTCTTTCAAAACAACAAGTTCCCCTGGTGCAAAACAGCAATTTGACATCTCTTTTTCTTGGCTTACTTGCCTTTTAATCTCTATCCTTTTTGCATTTTCAGGAAGTTTATAAGATAATTAATAAGCCCTAGGAGTCTCAATCATTAGGACCCACCCTAGATTGCTTATTTTTAAGCCTTAAGTTGCCTCTTGACTGTTTGTATGCAGGGTGAGGGTATAGGCTTATATGCTTATTGTGGCTTATCTAGTTATTTTTATTAGCTGAATTTTGTTCCTTGTTGCTTTTTTTTGGTGTGTTTCAATATCTGTGTTTGCTTAGTTCCTTTTTTCATTTTGCTTATTTGCTTTTCAAGGCTTATTTTTTATTCCTTTGAGCTTATTTTAGCCTGCATTTGCCTAATTTGATTAGTTAGGTCTTAGTCTTTAGCTTATTTGCATTCTAGTAGATTTTCAAATCCAAAAAAGAAAAAAAAATAAGCCATTAAGCTTAAAAGCCATTTTGTTTGTCTCTTTGTTCTTTTTTCAGCTTATTTTGTTAGATTCATAAAAAGCCACAATTGCAAAAAAGTCTGATTTTCATGTCCTCTTTAAGTTTGTAAAAGAAAATTTAAAAAAAAATGAAAAAGGGAAGAGGGGAAGTCAGGGGTGAGCAGGGCTCGAACCCCTAACCTCAACCCTCCTTGACCTTCACACACACACCACTTTACCATCTGCCCTTGGGTCTTTCACATGTCAATGTTTGCACTAATTAAATCTTATACACTTTTAGGCAGTTAAGCTTAATAAGCCTTTTTGGCTTATTTCCAGCTTATCTAGATAAGCTGGTGACCATGTGTTATATTTCATACATTCGTTTTAGTTCAAAGTAATTTTCCTGTTTTTTATAGATTTTTATAAAATCCTTTAGTATTTTTTATAATTTAATTAGATTAAAAACTTAAAAAATTCATAATAAATAGAAAAATAATCAGAAAAATATAATTCTTTTTTACAAAATTTTCTTTTATTATATAGTATCTAGGAAAAATAGAATTTCACTTGTAGGGTAAATATTTCACAAATTTGTTTTTTAAAGAACGGGATTCGATCCCGTTCTTGTTTTGACTCGTTTTTAGTCACTTAGAACACATTGAAAGTGAAAAATTCATTTAGGGATTAAAATTGAATAATTTAGGTTTTTAGAACTCGCGTTTTTACGTTTTCGTCTACGTTTTTAGATTTAAATCATTCTAGCTTTTGTTTTTAGGTTTTCTTTAATCGTTTTTGTATTTTTAATTGTAGTAATAGAAAAACCAATCATATCCTCATTAAATTCAAACATCGATTATCAATTCGACATTCGATTTTCAATTGCACACCTCGTTGGGACATAACGACTCGGGAAATCAAACTTCCGGTTACGTATATATTTTATTTTGTGAATTCTTAACCAATCCTTGGCTAAGGGTATTTGGTTGATTGTTTGCGTATATTATATATATACTAATTGACGAATCATGGCTTAAACTATTTTAATGTGTCTTTGGATCCTACAGATTTCTGTTATACTTATCTTAAACTGGTATCAAATTAAATAATCAACAGTGGTTATTTACTCTAAAACAGGACATAAGTAGTTACGTGACTTATATCCAAACAGAACAGCGCGCATACTCATTCTACTGTTGCAACCTAACAATTTAAATAATCACAGACCTACATATATGAACAACGTGCATACTAATTCTACAATATAAATAATCACAGACCTACATATCTACATATCTACATATTTGAGCAACTTGCAGCCTAACCATTCATATAATCACAGACCTACATACTATTTAAATGGTTGTCTGTGTGTCCGGTCCATGTTTAGAGAATCTCCAAACAGGCATTTTTATCTATTTTTTCAATATTGTAATTGCTATGTTTTAAGCTAAATTTTTTTCGAGATTAACGTTGTATCAAACGCCTATTTAACTTAACACAACTCAGCCTGCAATCATTACCGGCAACATACTCGTGACAACAATGTAATACTCTTCAAAGATACAAAGGTTCTAAATTTCGTAACGACACAAAACATTATTTTAAAATAATAACAATTACCTTAATCATACCTGCAATAGTGTTTGGATGTGCTTAACCTTTAACGACACCCTCCCCCATCTCTTATAGTCCACACTCTTAAAAAACCATTCAAAACGAACCTGCATATTGCAACATTAAAGTGAGTGAAAATGAACAAACTTTGTAATCATAGCTTATTCAATATGCTATCTAATACATCGGCCAATAAATCTTTGCAGATACAATACCTACAGACCGGTCCCTTAGTGACTTGTCCGGCTGTGGTGGTTGATCTAAAGACGCGAGGATTGTGACCTAAATTACCATATGAAAATGAGTGATAATAAAGAATCGTTACCATAGATTTATTTGGGTGCACTCGCCATTGCATTTCTAAACTGATGGCAAATTGCATTTTTAGCAGTAGCGACCGGTCGATTGATTCATTGCTTAAGAAATTTGCAGTGCAAAAATATATATACAAAGCTTCTCTTTTATGTTCGTTAAGGACTCTGAATTTAGCAGTTACGGTAAGGTATGATTGAAAACATCATATTTCAACATGCTCGACCAACGTAGCCGGTTTTCATTTCTTTTAGAAAAATGCAAAGTTTATTACAACAAAAAGATACAAACCTACATCGCACATAAGGCCAACAGACTCATAAAGGTAACCAATTCTCATTTAAGCCAATTATTTATGTTCATGGTTAAAAAAAAGGAAACAGTATTAGGTTGGGTAACGGGTCAAAATGGGTCAACTCAAGTTGACCCACAAATATCTTTTTTTTCCTTTCAGTTTATAAAGAATGAAGGTATTAGATGACTATATAAGTATGATACCAATCTAATCTATGTTTTGTAAATATATTTATAAATATTACCCCTTTGACAGATTAGATAAAAAACATAATAATATTTTCCTAAAGCTTATCTCTATAACTATAATTTGGACCTGTTTAGTAAATAAGTAAACGTTGCCCCCCATTAGAAAATAATGTAAAGCATATATGATTTTTCATAAACGCTGCCCCTTTTTGACCACATTTTTAGTTATCCATAAAGTTTAACATTGAAACTTAACTTTTGAAGTTTGCATATTCGACCAATTTAAAAGTTGTGTCAAAATCTTCACCTCATGATAAGAATGTAAAGCATAAATGGGTTGTGCCGAACCTGGGTAACATTGGTTTGATCAAGGCAATCAATGTAATTGGATCGATTAATTCCGTTCTGCTCAGCTATCAACTCTCCAAGGTTTGCAGAAAGTATCTGTGTAGAAAGTATTGTCAAGCTTTTCTAATACCCTTTTTTATCAAAGTCGTCGGCTATTTTGTCATACAGAAGTTTCAAACTTTTAAAATTTAAGCAACCGCTACGTTGATGCAAGTCAAATAAGACGAACCTGAATCAGTAATAAAGTTGCATTAGAAGTGCCATTTGCGTGCACGTATAGTCTCCAGCAGATAAAAGTTACGAAATCCAATTTACTAAACTATTTTTTAAATGGGTATTAAGGTTTACCTAATGTCTGGAAATTTTTCCATTTCTATGGAATCGGCTAGGTTCAAAAGTCCCTCATTACCATGCTGCACACAAAGACAACAACAAAATACGATTATTGTAGCTGTGGAGAACATGTGCCTTGATATCATCGCAATCACACTAAAATGCTTTTAGTAAACTCTTACCTTCTGCAACAAATTAACTGATCAAGTTACAAACTTTCATTCTTTTCCCGATCCTTTTAGGTTGTTATAGTAATACTCCCGTCTATGTACTCCGTCATTACCTTTATAGAAACAAAACAGAAAACACATAATGATCATAGAATATTTTCTACTTCTTTAGAGAATGAGCTTTCTCAAGATTGGTTTCTTTTACATGTTTTCTTGTTCTAGTTAATTGTTTTGTTAGTTTTTTTTTAGTTATATGTAAATACTCTGTCTATGTACTCCGTATTAACCCTTCTTATAGAAAAAAAACAGAATACCACATAATGATCAATAGAATTATATTTACTTCTTACAGTACTGAGAATTTCCTTAGAAGCCACACGCTCCTCATGAAAAGACTACATACAAAAGGACGCCTGTTTATGCTATCTTGGTAAATTTTATGTCAGATATTCTTTGAGTCAATAACAGGGATGTTTGTTTGCTTATACTTGTGCTGGTTTTAGAGGTGTTGCTGCAATACGCTGATCAGTACATGTTCACCTCCAAAGTCCTATTGAACATAACACCTCAAAAGCGTTATGTTTCAAGTTTCCTATTTAACCAACCGTATTCGATAAGTATTTTTAGACTGTAATTATCAATAGTAAAGATATACAGCTCTATCACGATAAACAACTCAAACTATAAGAATAACTTTATAAAGTTACAAACTAAATAGAAGATTTAGCCATTCACCTATTCACTTGTCAGTAAAAACGGAAGCAGTATCGCCATGGGATAAATTTTCTAAGCAGGAAAACATTCCAGATCAAAAGTTTGAGCAGATGGAATTTACAATCATGGACCATTTATATCTCCATCAGAAGAAAAGCAATTTACCCATGACATCATAGTGCCTAACAGAACGCAAGGAAGTAATACGAGTATAGAGGACATCAAACTTAAGAGCAAAACCACTTTCTCCGTTGGACATCACCATACATTTCTTGTTGTATAAGACTTTAATAAGTTTGCCTAAGATATCAACAAGAATGCAAAACCCTTGTTTTGGGCCATTTAAACCTATTTATTCTTAATACATTATCGGATTTGTCAACACTAAGGGGTGTTTGTTTCGGCTTATATGTGGGCTTATGAGCTTATTTGATTTTGGCACCGTCTTTGCCAAGTTCAGTTTTCCATGGCTTTGTCAATATTGAGACCAAACATTAACGCTAAACGTTCGTAATCGCATAATTATTTGACACCCTGCCCATAGAAATATCCCTTATTGCAGCCAATTCTGAAAATATATTTAGACCAACCCATTAATGTGATATGCTAACACTTTGAGAACAAGTCTCATCATACATTTATTTTTTTCCCACATTATGTAATTGCACATTATTGTACATGTTAAGCTTACTAACAATTCAAGAGCACATGATATATATATATCACAAATGATATACCATGAATGTATTTTATCTAAGGAACCAAAACAACCTGTAAATTCTCAGTAACATTTTATCAAACACATTATACGCAACTAACATGTTAATCATCAAAAAAAGCGAACCCGCATCAAACAAATCTTCAAAACACGAACACATCTCTAAAAAACATACCTTTAATCTTTAACCACTTGTTAGCGAAACCAACAATCGTGATCATTCACCCCTATTTCAAAGTTGCTATAACAAAACCAACAAAATTATTAATAACAAAACCTCTACTACTAAGCATTCAATCAAAATCCAAAATAAAAGAATACTCAAAACTGATAATTTAATTAGGGTTAATAAACTTACATAATAGACTTGATTTAGGCATGGAAATCAATCGTTGTTGATGTTTTTTTTTCTGGTTTGTAGGTTTGCCGGAGAAGAGTGTAGGTATGTATTTATCACTTGCCGAAGAAAAAAAGGGTCGGATCGGTCGGACCCGGGTCAAACGATAGTGATCGGTGGGAAGAAGCTGTAAGAATGGAGGAGTGGATCTCATTACCAAAGAAGTATAGTGGGGAAGGTGATGACTAAGGGGGTACGTGGCAGAAGGTGTGTGAGGGGAAAAGTGGGAAGAACCGGGTCTTAAAACCAAGGAAATGGGTCGGGCGTACACTAATTAAACAGTCGGGTCGGGAATGCATTAATGAAATGCCTCGAGATTACGATCCTACTCTTTAGTATAAAAGATACAATAGAAAGAGTAGAACCGTAAGGTTGTATAGCATTATACGGTATCAGGGGCGGAGCCAGAAAAAATAGCGAGAGGGGGCAAAAAAATTTCCGTCCATATAAAAATAGATGAAAACAAAAGGCTAAAATATATATTTTAAAAGAAAGCTAAATTATACTTGGTAAAAGAAAAGCCTTAAGATGAAAACAAAAGGCAAAAATATATAGAGTAAAAGAAAGTTAAATTATACAGTACTTGGTAAAAGAAAGCCTTAAAAAAGGACAGCCTCTCTTTTGTGTACCTGATTGCACTACCAAACAAAACAAAAGCCACTTTTACTCCTCCTTCTTGATATGTGTACTAAAACTGTTCTTCAATGGCGTCTTTGTCATCTTCATCATTCCAGCAATTTAAACCGATCTTGCATCCAAAAAATTTGTCTTAAAACTCTTAAAACTCGTTTGGCTATCAATTTAGACAAAGCAAACAATATTTAAGGGGGGCAAATTATCAAAATATCTCAAATACACAAGAATTTTACACTATAATTTTTTTGGGTGAGGGGGCACTTGCCCACCCTGCCCCCCCTAAACAACCTGGTGATGCAAGGAGGAAAAGTTGATATTCATTATTTAACTTAGTTGATTCCCATTCGCAAAGTATCCTTACAATCATACATGATACATGCGTCTTCGTGATTATGTACGGGTTATTAATATAAATTTTGTAGACATATAGGCATAGAGTCCCACATGAATACAATACCTTCAAAAGTGCCAAACTAGAGTGCGTTTGGTTGGGTATATGAGAATGGGGTTGTAGGTTTCATAGTGATTAAAGATGTTTGTTTAGTGGGCTCAAGAATGAAATGGGTATATCATAGTCATAGACTCATTACCCACATGTCTATCAAATTCATTCCGTGCGCCCATCATTTTTTTACTACAAAATTCAAATATCTATACACTTTTTTCATATCATATTTTGTCATCCAAACATAAACAATCGTAATCATACACTTTTTCATATCCATTGTCATTCTACCTCATATCAAATTCGATACTCATTGTGATTCCTAACAACAAACCAAACGGCCCCGGTGATACTATTGGTATTCCTTTGGTCTGCTAAGAGCACCAGGTACGGTGCGTCACGGCTTGAGCCGTGGCCAAAACGCCACCGCCAACCACACCCGAAGTGGCATTTTCGGGTGTGGCGCCGTAGCCACCAGCCCACTCTTTCGAGTTTTCAATTTTTTTTTTAAATTTTTTATTTTTTTTAAATGTAGCCGTTGGGAACTTTTTTTTTTCAAAAAAATTATCCGTTAGAGGATTTTTTTGTAACTTTTGAACAATTTTTTCACTATAAATACATATACTAACTCTTATTTTTATACATCTATTCCAAACACTTAATATCCTACTATAATGCTTGAGGCCGTTGCGGATCAACAATTATGGTTTTGGCATGCATATTTTAGGGTACCAGGGGCCAACAATGACCTTAATGTTTTATATGGTTCACCGTTATTTGATGACCTTCTAGCGGATAAAGCTCCCGAAGCTCCGTTTCAAGTAAACGGAAAAACATATGAAAAAGGTTATTATTTAGCGGATGGAATTTATCCACAATGGGCTACGTTTGTCAAAGCGTTTACTATCGCAAGGGATCTAAAAACACAAAAGTTTAAAAGAGTTCAAGAAAGTGCAAGAAAAGATATTGAAAGAGCTTTTGGAGTCCTACAAGGTCGGTGGGGAATCATACAACAACCCGCACGAGCATATCACATGAACACGATTAAAAGAATCATGTATTGTTGCATGATATTACATAACATGATATTGGAAGATCAAAAGTTCGATATTAGTGAATATTGGTCGATGTACGCTTCTCCAGAGAGCAACATTCAACGTACTTGGGTCGAACGATGTGAAAGACAACGAATGAAAAACAAAGAACTTCGAGATAGGAGAGTGCACGAGGACCTTCGACAAGATATTATGGATCATTTGTGGAACCTTAATAATGAAATTTAAATTAATGTATTTTGTTTTTAAGTTTTATGTATTTTTTTTAAGTTTATGTAATGTGTTTTTTTAATTATTAATGAAATTTAAAATTTATATTTATATGGTTTTTTATAAAAATGAAAAAAAAAGTAGGGTCCTCCCATAACACCAAAAAATCTGGTGTTAACCAAGGAGGCTCTTTTTGGTGTTATGGGACATTTTGGTGCCATGGAGAAAAAATGCCACTTTTTACCCACGGCTCAAGCCATGGCACCAACCATACCTAGTGCTCTAAGAGCGTTTTTTTTTATCATTAAGAGGCAGTAAGAGGCATAAACCTCATACTGAACTAGATGTGGATGGGTCTTAAGACCTCTTAATGTCTTTTTTTTCTTACTTTTTTGTTTTTATTTTTTTTCTACTTTGTTATAATTTTTTTTGGTTTTTTTTATTTCTTGATTTTTTTCTTGTTTCACCTTTGTCTTTTGTATTAAAAGTATTAAATAGAATCATTGCATATATTTTTTTAGATAAAGAGTGTATAAGATGATATGTGTCAACTTATATTTTGTTCAAATTGAAGGGTACGGTTTTAGACTCATACATCTCAATTCTAATGCGACTCATTTAATTAATCGTTTTAAGAGGTTCAATTCAAACTTTAAATTGATTATATTTTAAATTTTGTTTTTTTTATTTAATGAAGTTTATTTCTTGTGTGAATGCAATCGTTTTATATTTAAATTGTAAAAACTATAGTTTAACACATCTAGATATTTTTACCAAAACAAACAGTTTTATTTCATTTAGATTCAGATTTCTCAGCCACTTTTTCAGATTAAGATGGAAATCAGATTCAGATTTTTTTACCGAATATTCAGATTCAGATGTGCGAATCAGATTCAGAGCCTCTTAATAAACAAACAACACCTTATTTATTTTACCCTTTTCTTCTCTCATACCACCACCATCCCACCCACTCTCACCACATTGGACCACCTTGACAAAAACAACTTCTTTAGTGCACAGGGTACAGTCTGAGCCGTCGTAGCTCGTGCCACTCGAGCCAACAAACAACACCTTATTTATTTTTCATATCTTCATCTTCATACCACCACCATCCACCACTCTCACCACCATTGGCCACCTTGACAAACCCAAATTCTTTTAAGAGCACAGGGTACAGTTGAGCCGTCGTGCTCGTGCCATCGTGCAAAAGTGGTGCCACATCATCACTTTTTCCCATAACATCAAAATACACGAAAACACCAAAAACAAGCTTCCTTGTTAACACCAACATTTCTGGTGTTATGGTGACCCAATTTTTTTTTCATTCTATACATATAAAAAAAAACTTTTTATATAAAATTCAAATTCTAATTTCATTAATAACTAAAAAAAACATTACATAAACTAAAAAATATACATAAACTTAAATAAAAAAAAACATTACATAAACTTAAAAAAAAATAATACATAAACTTAAATAAAAAAAACATTACATAAACTTATAAAAAGTATGGTATAAAGTGGTAGATGTGTTTGGATTTTATAGTGTGAAAATGGGTAAAATTTGAAGAAAAACAAATTTTTTTTTTCTAGCCGTTACCTTCCAAGTTCCAACTAAATTTTTCAAATTCAAAAAAAAAAAAAAATTATGCACGAAAACGCGAGGCTGTTGTGGTCCTGGCGTTTTCGTGTGGCGTTTTCGCACGATCATTTGGGATGGTCACATAGGCGCGAGGCACGAAAACACGAGTCCTGTTGTGGTTGTGGCGTTTTCAAATGGCGTTTTCGTGCGAAAACGCCAAAATCCAACACCGTACCGAGACCTCTAAAGACCTTTCTAAAATTCACATAAACCGATATTTTAGTAAGCACAACATTCTTGGCATCATAATACACTCAATGCATCTTCTTTTTAAGCCACTTAAAATCATTATCATAATAAATATTCAAACTTTGTGGATCTAACCGATTTGGTCATACCTTCTGCACATTTTAATGAAACAGAATTAGGTTTCTAACCACTATTTTCATTGTGTCGATCAAAAAAGGGTTAAATCCATTAATTAAAAACATACTTTCCAAAATATAGTAAACACACTTGTTTTATGAACAATCTATGTATTGAAAGTTAAATCCATTAATTAAAAACATACTTTTCAAAATATACACATCTGGTAAACACACTTGTTTTATTACCAATCTATGTATTGAAACCGACTAATTTGTGAGGGTTTAGTAAATATGACCTGCTAATTTTTCAAATAGATAATTTTTTTTAAATTCCACATGGACACTAATTGTATATTTATTTTCGAGGTATGCTACATCCACAAAGGTTTCACAAAAGGATTTGACATGCATTGGTAGGATGATGGAAAATCAAAAGAAAGAGAAAGAAATGACTAAGATGATTTAATTGGTGACAAGTCATTTTGTAAAAGTTTGTTTGTAAAATTTTTGTAGATGTAGCATTTTCCTTTATTTCCACTTGGACACTTTTTAATCCACATAGCTACGAAACATCTTCATCATTCTTATCAGTAATCTCAAATCAATCTCTAAAATAAATAAAAAATCCTTCGTTCATCTATACATACTTCTCTCACTCTCACAAAAAAAAAGCGAAAAATTTCGATGTACCCGATTGGGATATGTGCTATCTTATAATACCTCTGACAATTTTTTTTTTCAATTTAAGCATTTCAATCGCCAGAATTGAATAGCGATTTACATTGGGCTACTTGTCACTTTGTACTATAATTATGGGACGGATGGAGTACCTCACTAGCTTGATACGAATAATGAGTTTTATAGCTCTCGAAATCAATAAGTATGCTAGTACTAAAATAGACAAACACCTAGATACTTGCAACAATTTTCGTGTCATTAATAGACTTATACATACCCCCCTTAAAAAGTCATTCGTACCCCCCTGTTTTTTCGGTTTCTTTTATCTTTTTATTTTTTTTTTATTTTTATAATTTTGTTTATATTATAAAACTGTGAAACTGAAAGTGCGGAATAAAAATTATAAAATTTAACAAGTCAAAAGCATGAAACTGTTTAAAAATACGAAACAGAATATAAAACTACGTAATAGCGTGAAAAGAAGGGTACTAAAAGAATCTTTTGTACCTCTTTGATACTTTTGAGTGGGCCAAGTGGTACCAATAGTAGCACCCACTCAAATTTTGTGACTTTAAATGCCTCTGTGTAAGTGTTGCATCTGGCCACCGAAATCTACCGGACTGTCCTGCATCTCGACATGACTGATCAATAAGGCCACTACCTTTATGAAATGATGAATAATTTAGTTACTCGAGCTTTGAATTGAAAGGTAACACGGAAACCAGAGCAATACTTCTTTTTAGTAGATCACTAGTACCTCGTGAATCATCAAGAATCAATTACAGGGGTGAAAATAAGCCGAACTGCTAGTACAAAGTTCGTGAATGGGAAAAAAAAAAAAATCGTTAAAAGTAAGCCATAATGAGTCGAGCCTAAACAGCTCGAGGCCGAGCTTATAGCTAATTAAGCTCATTTATTAATCGAGCTCGAGTCCGAGCTTTACATAGAAAGCTTGATTGGGCCAAGCGAGCCTAAAAGACACTAGGATATTATAAATATTAAACATATATAAAACGTTATGTGTAACACCACCAAATTGGGTCGCAGCGGAATAATAAGTCCGAGAGCGTTGCTTCATAGATCAATAGCACAAGATATGAGAACGACCTCTAAAAGAGTCGTTTAAAATACGATACATTTGATTTATTGAAATTGTTTAATACAAAGCGCAACGGCTTAAATTGTTTAACATTTGATAACCAAAATTTTAGATCATAACAAAATCCCCAAGATGTAAATTACAGGACTCCAAGATTCTTTTATGCATGACTGACCCCAAAAGAGTATCCCCAATGTATCCTTAGCACCTCGTGCCTCATTGACCTGAGAAAACATGCTTTAAAACGTCAACATAAAGTTGGTGAATTCATAGGTTTATGTAAATATAATGCAGGACCGCAAGATTTCCGAGTGTATGATAATGCAACAGATGCAAAAATCACAAAGTGTAATTACGTTTCCCTAAGCTCATGACACTGAAGCCCGACATGTATGATTTGCAATATAAATTGCCAACATTGCCTTTGATGATGTTCTAACCCGTAACATCCTAAATCCGACATGGTATACATCTGTTGGTTTCAACTCCGAGACACCAGTGAGCTACTCACCCGGATTGGGGAATGTCATCCCAAAAAGATCTAATTTATAACATTCGCGCTCACGACTAACTAGTAAATGACAGTTCAATGAATAATGGGCACAGTGAGGTTAGCGACTACTTAGGCAAACATGCAATCATGATAAAATGTACACTTGCGTCCAATTTGTAAAACAATGCATGTTTCTCACCCCAAAAGTTATAAATCATTGATATAGTAAAACATGGAGCTATAAAACCCTCACGCTTATAAAGTAGTACCTCGTGTGAAAGTGTAATATTCCCGAAGGATGGCAAATTAAATCACACCAGTAAATACCTAATAAATACGGCCAGTCCTTAGTCTACAAGTTGTAAGCAAACGACTTCGTGTATAAACTACAAAATTGTATGTGTAATAGAATACTGTTATCACATTTTTTTGGTGTACACGTATCATTGTATGTTATTCGTTTTTCTCGTCTGCATCTTGGGAAAAGATGTACACCTATATACTTTTAAGTATACCACGGTTTTAAGTATTAATAATAAATACACATATTTATTATTTCGCGTCTGACTTTAATTTATATGAATATGGTGTCCGTATATACCACGACTAGTCCTATACCATGAGTGCTCATTTAAATCACTTATTTACATAAGATACCCTTAGGTTTTCATTAGTGGCAAAAACAGTCCCTTAAAAACAAAAATAGATTTGCCAGTTAATACCCTCAAGTTTCTATTTTTACACTTTTAGTCCCCTAACTTTCAAAAGTTTCATTTTAGGTCTAATTAAGATTTAAGAAGTGACAAAAGCCTTCATTAGCCTTGCATAAGCTATATAAACTGTTTGGCTTAATAATAAGCTTAGATGAGCTTATTCGAGGGCCCATTAACTCTAACCCAAAAGTTCACATTTGGTCCATTAAGGGTTTCCAACTATTATAGCTTATGATTTTTGCCTCAAACAATTTTTGCAAACTTAGATAAGCTGTTTCACCATATTGGCTTATCCCATAAGCCAATAAGCCACGGTAATGGGCTTTTAGGCCCAATAAGGGTTTTGAGGGTGTGGGCTTATCCAACATAGGCCTATAAGCATTTAGGGTATTCAATAAGCCCATAGGTTCTGCCTTAGCTTATAAATAAGCTGCTGGCCCGCATAAGCACTCGTAATTGGGCTGTTGAGCCCGATAGTGGCTCGTTAAATCCACTAGTGTTGCGTTAGGGTTTCTTTTGTAACTTGTTTAGCATGTTAAGCATCCTTGTCCTATGTTTAAGTAACTTGATGGAGCTACACTCGTCCCATACGAGTCTTATAATGATACTTGGCAAACTGATTAACAATATGCTAGCAGTACTAACTCTGCTAGCAGTACTAACTTCTGTTAGCAGTAACTGAACTCCTGCTAGCAATAACTACTCTGGCTAGCATACTAGACCTCTTAAGCCAGGCAGTATTAAACCTCAAATTAAAAGCTTTATCATACAACCCATCAGTGAGTTAACAAATTCGTTAGAGTTTGTTTAAGCTCGTGTTGGACACAAGACGCGAACTATGGTCTTTTGCTAGAACTTATTTTGGACATATCCCAAATAAAACCCTAATTTCGCATATAACCAATAGTGTACACATCCTTTATTGAGCAAGACGAGTTGTTAAGTATTATGATACGTGACATGAATGTGTTTTCGTTTCCAAACGAGTTATCAAACCTCTCGGCTAAATATTTTACGTGTAAATGTCATGTTTAAACATTCATGCTTATACACAAGATCTTGGTTACGTGCCTTATGGCTTTTGGTTCACCACACAAGGACTAAAATGGTTGTAATATTATAAGACGTGGACAGGTTTTGTCATGCTAAGGACACGACCCATGTTAGCCTTGTTAACATATAATAACTGTGGCCTAATGACATACATGAAGCAAACATGAAACTTAAGTATGAACACAAGCTAAGACACTTACAAGGGTCCTAGCTTCTTGAAGGGTAGTGTCGTGTGGTGTAGTAATAAACCCGAATGGTATAGCCCAAGTCCTAGCTTAAACCCAAATCCTCCTTGTTTTCAAACCCTTAAACATATAACTCCATCTTATAGATTACTAGGCTATACTTTAGACCCTTTGTTTGTGAGTTGTGGTGTTGTGTTTGTGCAAGTTGTGTCTCGGCTGTGGTATGACCCGAAAGCAAGGACAAAGATAATTTTTGCTAGAGTGTTGTCAAATGTGTGAGTGTGTAAACACTCTTAGTTGTGGGTCTTCTTATTTATAGAGAAAATATCTCTATACCACTTCCTAAAACCATGTCTCCTTTGCTAGAGAGGAGTAGCAGTTTAAGTACATGCTTAGGTGGTTTTTAGAGAAGTTCAAGCTTGTTTAAGTACAAGTATTAATGAATTTGGTGATGTACAAGATTATGCAAGATTTGTTAGGTTGTATGTGTGGGTGACGAGTTGGCTAAAGAGAGGGAAACACAAGATACAAATCTTGTATAAGATTTGTTAAGTACATTGCCTTAATTAATCCTATGTTGTACAAGATTTGTGTGTATTACCCAATGGTCCTTGTGCCGTGTGAAATGAAAGAAAAACAAGGCAAAGTGTGCTAGTGTTTAAGTTTTCCTTAACCTTAAACTAACTAAACATTCCTACCTAAAACTAACTAATGTATCTATGGTTTATAATGGATACATGTTGTAAGGGTATTTAAGTGATTTTTTGCTCCTTTACCCCACACCATTGGACAGCCTAGGATTTGAGTTAAGGTCAGCATTGATTAGACAAGTTTAAGATATATGATCTTCTATGTACTTAAGTTGGTTAATAACTAAAAGTATTTAATGGTTTTTTTTATTTTTTTGCCCCCCATTATGTTTTGTGTTATGTTAAATCATAACCGGTACCCCTATAGGGCTTAGATACAAAAAAATTGTACAATTTTTGTGTTTAGGGAATAAAAGTGGGTATTGGTTTGAGTCTAGATAAGTCTAGGTATTTTCCGGGTATGTCTAAATGTATTTTATTGCGAAACATAAGCGTTTTACGTAATCAATAAAAATAAAATATGAAAGTTTATAAATTACATTCTTGATAATCATATAACACTTGCTTGATGTAAACTTTAACTTGTTTGGTGTCCGTTTACGTTGGATGATGATTTTTATTATTACTGATTTTTAGTTTACGCGATTTAACTATACGATAATAATTAAAAGCGAACGCGTAAAACTCTAAAAATAAATAATGGAATAAATGTAGTCGTAAATGACCTGAAAATGTGAAATGTTACAGTCTCCACCCGTTAGAAGAGCCTTGTCCTCAAGGCTCAAGTTGCAACACTTGACGAAGGTACGGGTTTAGTGAAAAGATGCGGATACTTCTTTTGAAATTGGTATTCACGTTCCCATGTAAACTCAGGACCTCTTCTCGAGTTCCATCGAACCTTGGCAATTGGGATATGGCTTTGCTTTAACCGTTTGACCTCTCGATCCATGATCTCTACGGGTTCCTCTACAAAACGGAGCTTGTCATCCACATGAAGTCCTTCCAATAGAACGGCTAATGGTTTGTCTGAATAACATTTCTTCAAGTTGGATACATGAAATGTATTGTGAACCCTGCTCAACTCTTGAGGAAGATCAAGCTTGTAAGCAACGGATCTAACCTTTTCCAGCACCTTGAAAGGTCCAACATATCTAGGGTTTAACTTCCCCCATTTGCCAAAATGTACGACCCCTTTCCAAGGTGAAACTTTAAGCATAACTCTATCCCCAACTTGAAATTCCATCGGCTTACGCTTTAAATCGGCGTAACTCTTTTGTCGGTCATGGGCGGCTTGCATCCTTTGTTTGATTTGAATGACCTTCTTGGTTGTCTCTTGAACTATTTCTGGACCAGTGAGTTGAACTTGTCCAACCTTGGCCCAACAAACAAGTAAACGACACTTTCGACCATAAAGTGCTTCAAATGGTGTAGCCTTGATGCTAGCGTGATAACTATTGTTGTAAGAAAACTCAACTAGTGGCAAGTATTTAACCCAACTATTTCTAAAGTCGATCACACAAGCACATAGCATATCCTTGAGAGTTTGGATAGTTCTCTCGCTTTGTCCATCAGTTAGTGGATGGCACACAGTACTCATATCCAAGCTAGTACCCAAAGCCTTCTGAAGTGATCTCCAAATATTTGATGCGAATCTAGGGTCGCGATCACAAATGATTGAGACAGGTATTCCCTACCTTGTGACTACCTCCTTTAGATGCATTCTCGTAAATTTCTCCATGGAATCATTTTCTCTCATTGGCGTAAAGATTGCAGACTTAGTAAGTCGGTCAACAATCACCCAAATGGTGTCATAACCTTGCGACAATTTAGGAAGCTTTGTGATAAAATCCATAGTGATATTGTCCCACTTCTATTGAGGTATCTCGGGTTATACCAACAATTCTGATGGTCTTTGGTGTTCAGCCTTGACCTTAGCACACGTCAAACATTTTCTAACATCGGTGGCGATGCCAGCCTTCATATTGGGCCACCAATATATCTTTTTCATGCCTTGATACATTTTGTCAGAACTCGGGTGGATAGAGTATTTTGATTTATGGGACGCATGCATGATCACAGTCCTTAAAACACCATAACATGGCAACCAACTCCTGCCATTTAAGCATAGAGTTCCGTCGGCACGGGGTTCCAACTTTTCCTTTGGTATATCCTTCCTGATCATACCTCCTACATCTTCATTCTTGATGTTCTCTGGTTTCTGTGCGTCTATTTGAGCTTCCAAAATTTGTTTGGGGAGATTCAAACCAATAGTCATGACTAAGGCTTGAACTCGTAATGGCTTAATCCGTTCTTTAAGGCTTAAGGCATCAGCCACTACGTTTGCTTTCCCCAGGTGATAACGAATTTCACAGTCGTAATCACTGAGCAACTCTAACCAACGACGTTGCCTCATGTTCAGCTCCTTTTGGTCAAGTATGTGTTGTAAACTATTATGATCCATGAACACCGTACACTTGGTTCCGTACAAGTAGTGTCTCCAAATCTTTAGAGCAAACACCACTGCACCAAGTTCCAAACCATGAGTAGTATAATTTTTCTCATGAATCTTCAACTGTCGTGATGCATAAGCAATCACCTTCTTATTTTGCATCAATATCGCACCCAATCCTTTATGCGACGCATCACAATAAACAATAAAGTCATCAGCTCCTTGTGGGAGAGCTAAGATGGGCGCGCTACACAACTTTTTCTTCAATGTCTGAAAAACTACTTCTTACTTGTCACCCCATTTAAAGGTGACTTTCTTCTGAGTAAGCTTGGTCATTGGCTTAGCAATTTTTGAAAATCCTTCAATGAATCTTCGGTAGTATCCAGCAAGACCTAAAAATTGACGAATCTCCGTTGGTGTTTTAGGAGACACCCAATCTTTGATAGATTTGATCTTGGCAGGATCCACGTGAATGCCTTAACAGTCAATCATGTGACCGAGAAATTGTACCTTAGAAATCCAAAATTCACATTTTGAAAATTTAGCATATAACTCCTCCTTCTTAAGCAGTTCTAGAATTGCCTTAAGATGTTCTTCATGTTCCTTCTTATCCTTTGAATAAACAAGTATATCGTCGATACAGACAATTATAAACTTATCCAAGTATGGTTTGCACACTCGGTTCATGAGGTCCATGAATATCGCAGGTGCATTTGTCAAACCAAATGGCATCACTTGGAAGCATTTAACTGGGATATCGTAAATGGGACCATTGTACCAGTCTTGAATGCGTCTTTGGCTATCTTCTTCGCTGTACTCGAAGCTGATGATAACCAGATCGCAAGTCTATCTTAGAATAAACACTGGATCCTTGTAGTTGATCAATTAAATCGTCGATCCTTGGGAGTGGATAACGATTCTTCACAGTCAGCTTGTTTAATTCCTGATAGTCGATGCACATTCGAAATGATCCGTCCTTCTTTTTGACAAACAAGATCGGAGCTCCCCAAGGTAAGGAACTGGGTCTTATAAAGCCCTTGTCGGATAGTTCTTGCAGTTGCTCTAAAAACTCTTTCATTTGGGAAGGAGCTAATTAATAAGGTGTTCGTGCTACAGGTGCAGCACCAGGTATCAAATCGATTTTTGGATTGGAATTCCACTTGTCGAGCGGTGGAAGGACCCGACAATTCTTCAGAATTACTTCCAGGAAAATTTCTCGTTTTGTTTGTACGTCCTCTAAGTCGACTTCTTCTTCGACTTGTCTTTAGTTCCACTTGTAGTAATATGGGCACCCAAAATGACATGATGTTCTTATCATACAAATATTTTGAGGTTTTGGTGCATGAAATGATGTTCAAACGAGTCTCGTTTCCCTGGTTGCTTCTGTCACCGTGAATAATTAAGGTTTCCTCTTCTTAGGAATACGAAACGATTTCTTTATCGACACAAAAACTATCATGGCCAGTGATACTATTGAAACCAATCTATACCAATTATGACGTCGGACTTCCAAGTTCTATGGGCTTTAAGTATATGTTGAATGGATATTTTATTAAAATTCTCTTAGTGGCGAGCAAATTTGATAGCGAATTGTCCTAGGACGACTAGTGATGTGGCTTTCTTGGCTGAGGATTTGAGGTTCTAAGATGAATGTCAACTTTATTGTAAGATCGGAGTTAACGGCTCTGCTTAGTTGCTTATGGTTCTAATTCGATTTCCTGATATAAGTTGTTTTACGATTACGTCCACGCCCAAACCTTCTGTTTTTCAAGGATGTAAGTAAAAATGGATTTTTTGACAAATGTTAACTTGGTGATACTATTAGCATGGATAGTCCTTCCTGTACTTTGTTCATTGGTTATTCAGACTATGTATATTTGAGGGCTAACGATGCAATGGTCATTTTCGTCAAAATTGTGTTCTGTAATAAAGAAGTTATCAAAGAGGTGTATAAGATGATAAATATTCACAATGGTGGATTTTAAGGTTGTTGTTTTGATAGGATGTCAGTATAATTCGTTTTGCGAGAATATCGGTCTGAGGATTTACAACGGCTATGCTAAAATGACTCATGGGGTGTCAATAAAATAATTTATGTGATGAAAAATGGTTTTATAAGGTAAGAACAAGATAATTCATGAAGTGATAGTAACGTAGTTTTTAAGGTGATAGAAAAATAGTATATAAGATATCAAGAAGGTAATTTATAAGGTATTCGTGAAATGATTGTGAATAGTTTATAAAATGTTAGTTTATTGAACGATGGTAATATAAATTTGTCAACGCTATGTTAAAGGTTTATATAATGATATAGTTTATAAATCGATAGTAAGGTAGTTCATTAATGACATCGACTTTGTTTATGCGACGATACTAAAATTGTTTATGAGATGGTATCAAAATCATTTTTGAGGGAATCACGCGGCCGTTCATAATGTAATAGTAAGGAGTTTATGATGTGGTAACAAATTGTTTATGAATTGATAACAAAATAGTTTTGAAAATTGACCATGGAAACAGTTTATGAGGGACAACGAAATAGTTTATTGTGTGATAGTGATATACTGTTTCCATTAATTTCATAATGTTTTTGTAATGTGGTTGGCATGAATATTAGAGATTGGAGTTAGATTGACGGAAATTTCAACAATACATAGATTTGATAGATAAATTTTGAAATCGTTAAGTACAAACAAAAATTTATGAGGAAGTACAATGAGATTTTCTTTAAGGACATAGGTCTCGATTTTCAAACTTAAGTTTTACTGGTATTATGTCTCATCATTAGATGTTAATGTTTGACGTCATGGCGCTATACGTCTCCACGAGGCTATTTCCTTTCAGTATTTGTCCACCACGCGTTTCTAAAATCTTCACTATCGGATAATTGACTCTTGTAGTTGTCCCAGGGACTTCCTACACTTTAACAGGTGAGAGTTCGTTGATTCCTGGAGCAGTAGTTAGGTTTTCTACAATTTCTGGTTTTGTGGGCCAACTTTTATTGCAACTTTTCCGTACTTTACATTTGCACTGGTCAAATAAGGGAAATTTCGCACTGTGCTCAGGAGGTAGAGATCCAACATATGCCTTCTTTTTTATGTCTAAGTTGTGTGTGATCTAGGCACCTTATTCTCCTTTGTTTTGTTGGCTTGAGCTTCCTTTGTGTTACCTTCCCAGCTTCCTCTTGTTGCTAGCATTCTATGCTTACATTTGTCTTCTTCTCGTTTGGTTTGGGCTTTGGACTTGCGGGCCTTGTTGCGTTTTTGTCTCATAAAATAGCATATAGCCTCGATAGCATAAGCCACTTGTGGGCTATCAACTATGCTCATTTCCTCAACACATCATCCTTTGATTATAGTTGCATTGTTCTTCAAAAGTTGGAAAGTAGTATTAAGATGAGATTAATTTTTAGTTATCATATGTGTGCTCCGAAATAAGTGTTGTGAGATGATGTATGGTAAATATGAATATGCGCTTATGGCATAAATAAATGATGGTAAATTATCATATTTGATAGCTTATGTTTAGGTAGCGTTTTAGGGGACCCTAACGTGCTTAGCGTACTACCTCGCCTAAGAAATGTTCTAGTATTTATATAATTAACCCTTATATAAATAATTATAGAGTATGTGTAAAGAATGGATAAACTCATCTTTTGTTATAATATATGTAAGACCCTCTTAGTATAATGTTACGTACTATAATATGATAAACAACATATATGAATCGTGTAAGCATCTAGTATACTTAACTAATGCAACAAGTAATGTATGAATGAATGTCCCATGAAAATCCCTTTGTATGATGAAATGTTTAAAAATGGTTATAGTCCAAGTAAAAGCATTTGACCTGGTTCTCTATAACTTGGCTCTAGATACCGATCTGTAACACCCCCAAAAAGTGGTCGCAGTGGCAATAATGTGTCCGGAAGACATTTCTTCATAGATCACAAGCACCAGATATGAGAACGCTCCCCAACCCTCCCATACACCCCTTGTCCGGGTCTTTTAGAAATGGTTACATTGGGTTTAATAAATTCATTGTTACAAAAAAGCTCAAAGGCTTACTTGTCACCCTAGAAAATGTAAAGTTTTTAGATCATAACAAATATCCCAAAAATGAAGGCCTTTAATCTTTATAAGCAATGACTCCAAAATGATTGACCACCAATGTATCTCTTTGCTCTTGTACCTCATAGACCTGAGAAAACATGCTTTAAAACGTCAACATAAAGTTGGTGAATTCATAGGTTTATGTAAATATAATGTAGGACCGCAAGATTTCCCCGTGATTATGCAACCTGTACACCCATCACAAAATGTATTTACATTTCCTTAAGTTCATGACACTGAAGCTCGACATGTATGAATGCAATATAAATATTGCCACATTGCCCGTGATGATGTTCAACCCTAAACATCCTAAATCCGACATGGTATACATCCGTTGGTTCACTCCGTGACACCAGTGAGAGCTACTCACCCAGATGGGGATGTCAATCCCAAATAGATCTATTTATAACATTCGCGCTCACAACAAGTAATTGACAGTTCATGATAATAGGCTCAGATGGGTTATCGCTACTTAGGCAAATACGTAATCATGTTAAAATGTACACTTGCGTCCAATCGTAAAACAATGCATATGTTTCTCACCCGAAAACTTGTAAATCATTATAAATGTAAAACGTGGGGCTATGAACTCACCTTAGTGAATAAATCAGAGTATATGAATCAAGCGAATTAAAACGTTACGGATAAGACCAAAGGCAACCTAATTAAATATAGGTCGTATGAGTACCAAGTACTTAATATAAATACTACATCACAAGTTATATAGTTACACCACCACCTAATAGTTTTTGTTTAGTTTAAAATGTCAAAACAAAGTTTAAATCGTACTTTATTGAATAAAGGTATATGTATTTGTACCCGTAAAATAAAGAGTTGTTTTTGTCCCACAATTAATTATTTGTTAATAATACACATTTTAATATTATTATTGATTATATAATGACATTATATAATTAGTTTATTTGTTTTTATAAAATAATATAAAACTATTTTTATATAATTAATCGTCGTAACCTTGCAAAAGTCATAACTTACTCATATTTAATCCGTTTCACTTGTTCTTTATATGTATGGAATCGTGACGAAATAAACTATTTAAATAAAAAATCCTATGTTTGCATACAGATCTGTGCCGAACTCAGTAATTCTAAAACAGTTTATAAAAGTATTTTTATAAACTTAAATCTTGCAAAACTCGTATCTTATTCGTTTTAATTCGGTTGCCAGTGATTCCTATGCCCACATCTTCATAATTAAAAGATCTATTTAGAAAAATTAATTCCCAACAGTACATTGTTGTGAACAGTAACACATTTTTATAAATTTACTTTTATAAAAATACTTTTTAACTTAAACTTGTAAATAACGTATCACCTTCATTTTAAATCCGTTTTTCGAGTTTCTTACATGTTTAGATTCCTCATGAAAAGTACTATATTTATAAAATATTCCCTTAATTTATCAGATCTGAAACAGTGAAGATTTTATAAAATAACTTTTATATAAAAATACTTTTAGAACTTCAATTATTGTAAACTTAAAAATGTCATATCTTTTTTGTTATAGCACGGTTTTTCAAGTTCCTTATATGCTTATGATCCTTGTAATAAGTACTAATTGAATAAAATATAAAATATAAACTTTTATACATGAATTCAAACAGTAGGTAGTTAAGTTTGTACATAATTAGTTTTATACACTTGTTTTATATACTTTTTACTTTATTAAACCATTACAAGTCCTCCAACTTATTAAATAGCATAACTTGATATATCTTAAGTCCTTTATAATATGTCCATGAATATGTCCAAGTATAACAAGTCCTTATGATCTTTGTACATAACTTTTGTAAATAAAACTTTCAACACAAATTAATTTACAAACTAAACTTATAAATTAATTTACACTTATATAAAATATGTACTTCCATTTTAAGTGTTATTTCACTAAACATGATATAGGATTCAAATTATACATGCCCTTGTAATATCTCATAAATTATCAAATTAAACCTATGTGATGATTAACATAATAACAAGTATGTAAAATAAGTAAATAAATAAATAGAAATATTAGGGTTCAAGTATACCTTATGTGAATGTAGGAAAATGAAGAACACAAGCTTATACCCAAGCTTAAACCCAAATTTCTTCCAAGAAAACCATAAAAACCCTAGATTACTTCTTGAATCAAACCCTTGAATAATCTATACTCAAGCTTCCAAACTACCTTGCAACACCTTAGATACGAACCCTAATGATGTGTGTATGCTTGTTAATCTTGAAAAATCAACACTATGAGCACCTTAAAAAGCTTAAGTGAGCTGTGGGGTTTGAGTAGAGTAGAGAGAACTTTGTGTTTGATTTATTTTGCTAGTTGTTATGAATGAGAAAGTCTTACATGGTACATCCTTAAATACTAGGAGTATTTCTTAAACCATTTGCAAAAAAAAAGGTTAGAAAGTGGTAATGGTACAAGGTGTAAGACAAAGGACACAAGATTTGACAATTTATGGAAAGTTGGAGTTGTAAGAATACTTAAGCACATGCCTTATTTCTAGAAGTATAATTTGAATTGGCTTTGTGTTTTCCCATTTGATAGAACCGGCCTAGGTAGTTTGTAACATAGAAATGATTTAATTTATTTTTGGGTATTGGGTATAAAAATGGGTATTTAAAATGGTTATTTGTTTAGTATATATTGGATGGTGTTCCCAGGTATGCCTAAAAGTATTTTATTGCGGAAACGAAAACGTTTATGTAACCAAGAAAAAATAAAACTGTGAAAAGTTAATAATTAAACTCATAAAAATTAAATAAACACTGCTTGACACTTGCTTGATGTAAACTTTTATTTGTTTGGTGCTCGTTTACATTGAATGTTGATTTTTAGTTTACGCGATTTAACTATACGATAATAATTAAAAGCGAACGCGTAAAACTCTAAAAATAAATAATGGAATAAATGAAGTCGTAAATGACCTGAAAATGTGAAATGTTACACTTGACTACACCAGTTTCCATAAATTCAATTATCATAGCCTCAATGACATCCTTCTGGTTTGGTGGATACCTATAAGGCCTAATATTGATGACTGTAGACTCATCTTTGAGAGGGATTTTATGATCACAACTTCTTTGAGGAGGAAGAGCAGAGGGTATGGAAAACACATCTTCAAATTCTTGTAATAGTAATTGTAACTCCTTTTGTGATCCATAACTAAGTGCTTCATCAGTCTGCATCAAGTTTAAAGTAGCAACAAGCCAAACACAACTGTTAGAAGGTAAACTTTGCTTATGCAATTTTTTTCCACTCATCCATTGTAACTCAGATTGTCTTGTGCCCCTTAAACGCATTTTCTTGCCTTCATAAACAAACTTCATAACTATCTCTTTAAAATTCCATTCAATGGTCCCCAAAGTAAATAGACACTAAATGCCCAGAACCATCGCACACCCCCTAAAGGCAACAACATGACATCAACACTGAATACTTGCCCCTAAATGGTCCATTGAAATCCATAAACCAAATACTGACTAACAAGATTACTTTTCCCAGCTACTGTTACTTGCAATGGGCAAGTCTTCCTCAACTTACAACCTAACTTTTTTTAGTGAAACGGTCTAAAAATTATGGGTGCTGCTAGTGTCATATAGCATATGCAACAAATGTTTTCCTACATTGCCTCTAACCCTCATAGTATTGAAAGTAGGAACACAGTCAAAGCATTCAAAGAGATCTCAGGGCAACATTCACTCTCAAATAACTCTTGACCCTTATTTACAGAGTCTTTCTCTTGTGATTCAAACAAATCTAGTTCATAATCTCCTTCCCTAGGGCTTATTTCTAAAGCATACATTTGGCCACTACATTTATTGCCAGGAATGTACTTTTGATCACAATAAAAGCATAAGTTCTTTGCTCTTTTCTCAGCTAACTTTCTTTTGACTCAATTGTCTCCTATCTTCAGGCTGTTTGGTGATAATTTGTATTTGGGGAAGGTAAAGCTAATGTAGTAGTAGTGTTCTTATTTAGATACACTACATTCTTATTAGCATAAAATCCATTATTATCCTAAGGAGTTTGTAAAATAGGAGTATTCATGTGTTTAACAACAACAAGTGTAGCTTTTTGCAAATTAGCTAAACTAAAGGCATCCACAAGAGACTTAGACCTAAACATTCTCACACTTAATTCTATGTTAGCAGTCAAACCAGCAATGAACATGGCAATAGACTAAGCCTTAGTAATATCTACTTATGTAACTAACTTTTCAAACTGACTTTGGTATTCTTTCATAGTAGATTCATACATGATATTTTTAAGTTCAGCCATATGATCCTCATTTAAAGGCCCAAACCTTTTGACAATGGCTTCCTCATAGACATTTCACGTCACGTTATCCTCATGGATCTTAACAAACTACAAATGCGAAATCAAAGCCCTATCATGTAAGTGGATGGATACAATATTTACCTTATCTTCCTTATGAACACTATCAATGGTGAAGAACTGTTTGACTTTAAACATCCACCCTTTCATATCCTCTCCACTAAACTTTAGAAACTTAAGCTTGCTCATACGACTGAATCTGCCATTGCTACTGCCTTCCCCTCCTTTAAGCCGATTAAAATCATTAGCCAAATAATCAAGTTTGGCCATCATATCTCTTATACTGTTAGCCATCAAGTCCAATTTCTCATTCAAAGTTGTAGAAATAGTAGTGACATGATCAGTGATCTAATTCCTAACGTTTGTATCAATAGGAACCTCTAAACTAGTGCTACATTTATTCACTATGATTGATGATAAAACTGTTATAATTCTACCTCAAGAACACCTAACAGAATCAAGAATTAACCGTATAGGATCAAAATTTGTCAAAATCAGAGCAAAACTAAATGTATTTGTGAAATGGCAATAGACAAGTACAACCTAATGACGTATTTAGCTTAGTACCGGATAAAGTGTAAGCAACATTGTGTAAGGTTTTCTCCGCCGAGAAGGGAGCTTGTTGATCTAATGAAGTAAATCTCGAGTGGGGTACTCGGGGAGTGGAGTAGGGCGGAGAGGAGCTTCGTGACCGAACCACTATAAATCATCGTGTTCGGTTTGCTTTCTCTTTTACATATCGTCATATCTTTTCTTTATAATTATGCTTATGTTGTAGCTTGATGTTTATGCTTATGTTGTGACTACGTGCTTATACTATTTTTCCATTATTCATATAGTCATAGACTATATTTGGTACTTTTCATATTAAGTCATGATTAATCAGGTATTTATTGCAAAAGTTTTAAGATTTTAATCGGAAATGTATTCACCCCCTACGTTTTCCACAATTGGTATCAGAGCCACGTGGCTTTAGTTTTCAAAACAAATAGTTTTTAAAACCGAGTATGAACCATGTATCAAAATATACAAAAAGCGGGACTTAATATGAAAAGTATATCGTTGTTTTATTCTTAGAAGTTTAGATTGTTGATTGTCTTTGTTATACAAGCTTGAATAATGACTAATATTTGTTATATAAGTTTACCTTAAAGCCTACCAAGTTTTAAACCTTTTCGTCAGGTCTAAATATGCATTTTTGGAAAAATCGATCAGACCGACGGTTCCCTTTGTTGACAAAGACGGTTCCATTTTGGAAAGGAACCGGCAGACCCGGTTCTACAAAAGGTTTTTCAAAATGCTTGTCAACTTCGAAAGCTCATAAAAAACTAATCGTGTGTCCGTATGAGTCATGCCACCTACCATTTCGAAGATAATTGAGTCTAGTTTCTAATAAAATAGGTTAGAGGTACCGATTATAAGTTTAAGTAGGTCGAATTTGCAAAATACTACAAAGTGTTAAAAATTTCAAGTTTCGTATTAACATAGAAACTCAAACTTTTGAGTCGGGAAATTTTTGTTAGTATTCTTTGAACATTGATACATCCTTTTTTGAAATTAAAGTATTTTGGCCATTAATCAAGCTTGGTATACATCGTCTTATTCAACACAAGGCAAAAATATTTTTTTTCGTACTATATGTTAAATGTCTAGTTGCTTTTCTTTGCATTGTTTATATATCTTGATTATATGCTTATTTCTTGTCATATTTAAGCTTGTTTATCTGTGAAATATATGTGCCTTCCTTATCATGTCTTTCGTTCGCTCGTTTGTCCATTTAGGCTCTTAAAATATTTATATGATTCTAAAAGGAGTGTTTGGGATAACTCCTAGCTTTGTTTAAAATGAATTTGCGTAAATGCTTCACTACCTCATATTAGTAGAAATAATGATTATAATGTGTGATATGGCTACTTGTTTACATCTTGCATTTTCGTTTGCTTGGAACATAAGTTCTTGTTTGCCATGCTATTTGTCGATTTCATGTTCTCGCTCAATGGAGCTTTTGCTAGGCCTTGTGCTCCTCATATAGCCATACATATATTTCTTTGTATTTGCCATTTCAACTTCTCGCATAATCTCAATATCTTAATAAAACCTTGATAATAAGAACTAAGTAAGCTAGATAAGTATTTTGACAAATATTGTCATAAAATTTATTGCATATAAAAGTAGGATTGGCAACTTAAATGTTTCATCCGAAATACTCAAGTAAAGATGAAGTGTAATTATCTATTGTTGTAGTTTTAAGAGTGTTTTTCAAAGCGGGTCAAAGTAATAAGTTATTGTTTTGGTTAAAATGGGACAAAACTAGTATTTGGCAAAACACATAAAGAACGCATCCGCGGTTCATTTAGACCAAATGTGTCTTTGATATTTAAGTATATATTTTAAGAATAAATTATGGAAGTTTTCATGTTATGTCAAGTTATAAAAGTCGAGTTTCGGTCATTTTAGCCATGTATAAGATTGAAACAACAAGTTTTATAGAAAATGGGTCATTCTAGGAATTTTGTATAAAATCAATCGTATGGAATTAGAAGTTGTGCCACCCTCCATTTTAAAGATAATCGAGTCTATTTTCATGTAAAAATATTCTCAAAGGATTTGTAATATATTATTGTCAACTTCTACGATTATAACAAAAGATCAATTTTTGGTCATGGCGTTTCCGCCAAAGGTGTTAAATATTTTTGGTCTTGTTGAAAAATAAGCATTTCAAAAATACTTTGTTAAAATTATCTAAGCATTTTGATATTGATATTTCATCCTTGTCAATCCTCTATAACCACTAGCTCACCAACTTGTTCTCTATCTCCCAAACACCATTAATGCTATGTTTTCCATACTAGTTGTAAATATGATATTTCCTTCGTTAATCTCTCATGACATCTTGCTTTGCATATACCTGTGTTGATTATATGTTCTTGTTTGATTATTTTCCTTGTCGTTACCTTAGTGTTTGATAACTATTCGATTAATTGAAAATTGTGTAATCCATAGGAAAGGTTTTGTTTTGTTTTTAAATGCTTTTATGCTTGTATTCGTGTTACTAAATGTTAAGGCTTAAACATGACTTGCATGATGTTTGAATTTGAAGTAATTTTGTCTCTTACATGATGTCTCGTATGATCTTGTAATTTGTCATTTTGATACATGATGATTTCGATATGGATATGTCTATGTTTGGTAGTTCTTGTTCCTTGTTGGCAATTCTTATATCTATCAGTATGATGGTGGTCTAATTTATACATGCTCAAACATGGTTTGCATAATCTTTTCATCTTGTTCCTTATTTGACATTGCCACATAATTTATTTGCTTCTTGTGTACTTATGTTATGTTAAAGTATTCTTGGTATTCATGTAGAAATCTATGATTTTATTTTAAAGCAAGTTCATCTCATCTTCATTATCTAAAACACCATCTTTGGATCTGTGCCTATTTGTTTCCTTTGTTCTTAATCTTTTACATCATTGTTAGTGCAATCGATTTACTAATCTAAATTATCTATTTCATTAAACTTGTGTTTGGTTGAACTATTTGGAACATGTTCTTGTATGAATGTTTTTATTTCTCATATCATTTATGTTTGAATTCTTGAATGCTTGCTTGTAAACTGAATCCTTTATGCTTTTGGTTGGTTTTTCTGCAACTCATGCTTCTTAATTGTCATTCCCCTCTAGAATTATGAGCGTTTGGGAAAGTAGAAAATCATAGGATCTAAGCATTGGATCTTTTCCATAAGCCTTTTGCATTATTAAGAAAATCTATTTAATCACTATCTCAAGCGAAAAATAGGTTTAGAAATAATTTGGAACATTTCTAGTTGGTAACATTTCTAGAATTTAAGATTTGATGTGACACCTTATTCTGTTGGGCTCGGTTTCTATCTACACAGACAAAGGCCAGATTACCATTGAGATAGAATGAGGAACCGTCCATGTCGGTTCTAACAGTAGCCGTTTTTTTTTTTTGGCCCAATTTGACGTTATTAACTTTTGCATTCAAACATTTCTTAACTTTAGGTTAATATTACATACTTGTATAACAACAAAAAGAGTCGCCCCCATCGTTTAGTTTTGAGACTTATCTAGCTTTCACAAGTCTTCACTACAAACCCATAGAACATCTAATATTTTTCTGAACAATGTATTTATGAAATTTTAAGCTATTTAGTCAACATATGACCTCGCCTCTTCGCTATAAGCTACTTCATGTATTCTTACTTTATGATTGTGTCCCTATTTGCGAGAACACGTGTTTTCATGATTAGCATACATGTCTATTCCATATGTCTAACTTGTTAAACTATTCTTTCGTGAATTAATACTTTGCATAAGTTTTCATTTCCGTATTTGTAGGTAAAAAAGTTTGAACTAACACGTATAAAACTGATATTTGTACTCTTTTCTTCTTTAGCATTTGACACTTACAAACAAACGCCGATTTTTGTTTTTTTCTTGCATTTGACTTAAAACAAACCCGTTTGGAATTGTGTAGGTCAATAAAGATCGATATCTTTATCAAGTTAATTTATGCTCTTATCATACTCTAATCCATATCTCTCATCACATGATCATACATGCATAATCATCTTCATCACTTTGTTCATACATTGTTAGTTGCTTGCATTGTCATCACCATCTTCTGCCTCATATTTCACTACTCACAAAGTCATCATGTCTATCACCTCAATTTCCTCATCAACCAATAAGGTAAGGTTTAGAGACGAACCTTCTTGCAACTATCAAACTTGAGTCTTCCCCCGAGTCATTCTTACAAGATGAATCACCATGAAACTTCTCACCACCATAACCACAACCTACTCACTACCACTACTACTACTACCCGTGAAGGTTGAATCACCTTCCACAATACATATGGATCGACGGGTCATCTAGATATCCTGATACTCATAAGCATATTTGCCTATGTTGTCAAAATCCAAGTGAATTTCTTAATGAAATGCGTCTTATTCTCAAACACGTCCGAACAATCTTTGACAACCTCACCACCAAAGCTGACCACGATGATACAAGTAGTAGGATTATACTTTTTAGCTTACTTTTCTAGGAGTTTCTTTTATAGAATCATATTTCATTCTAGTTTTAGAAGAATCATATCACATCATATATACATCTTATTATATATGACTTCCTTGAAAGACGAAGTATATATTACACTAAGTTTTCTTTTTGTAGGTTCAAATATACACTTTAGTGTGTATGGCATTCATGTCTCTGAAAAATGTTTGCAATTATTATTTTTCCTTTGTAGGTTCAAGCATATACACTTTGTGGTATATGGCTTACTCATCCAAGGATGAAATTTTCATCATTCAATTTTCATTTTGTAGGTTCATTTTGACGCCCTCAAGCAAGGGGGAGCATTCGTCAAGAAATCATATTGAGTCGTATATACACTTCGTTGTGTATGACATATTTGTCTAAGGACGAAACCTATTATTGGACTAATTTTTGTTTTGTAGGATCATACTTGACGCCCTCGAGCGAGGGGGAGCTTTCGTCAAGCATTTATAGATTGCATCTTATATACACTTTGCTGTATAAATTTTACTCATCCAAGGACGAATCTAGTTTTGCACTTATTTTTGTTTGTAGATTTTTAATCATATCTTGACGCCTCGAACAAGGGGGAACTCTCGTCAAGGGGGAGCATGCACGCATTCATCATCATTTTTAATCTTCGATAATCTTTTGCGTTTTGACCAAAAGGAATATGTCATTTTCTTCATCATATAGTTTTCATTTTTTTATATATGTTGCACGAAACTAACCATTTTGTAGGTTAAGTGTAACAACCCGAGTTTCACAACGCGTATGACGATCGCGAATTCGACGTCATAATTATTATTTTACGAGTTTTCGTGAGCGAACGTCGACATTTAAATTTTTATTTGTCGTAAATAATTGTCTTCGTATTTTATTTCGAACAACAAACAAAACAAAAAACCATTTTTTTAGTTAGGTTAAGAGTGTAACAAACAAAAAAACAACGACAACCCAAAACCCCGATTTCATACTCCACAACAATGCACGTCACTGAACGGCGTATGATCGATCGCGAATTTCCGACGTCATAATATTATTTACAGAGTTATTCGTGAGCGAAAGTGCACGTCGACATTTAAATTTTTATTTGTCCAGTAAATAATTGTCTCGTATTTAATTTCACAACGGAAATTTTTATATTTATTTTTGACGTATCGCGAGTCACCGTTTGAACCGCAGCGTAATCGTTAATCGTTTTAAGTAACATCGTAAAATATACGACGCGTCTCGTTAATATTTTTATGATCATTAAATTATTATTTTGGGAATTTATCGTCTTTGTTCTTGTCTTGGCTCAAAGCTCGCGTTTATCTAAAATGAGTAACAAAGTTACCTTTTTAATTAAATGTTTACTTTTAAATTAAACATTATACACAAAGCTTTTACAAGTAAATAAAAGAAAAAAAATATAAAATCTTGCATGCAAGACTATAGCTGACGCCTAGCTTACTTACACACACAAACCATTTTAATTTTTCCATACAAGAAATGATGATTGTGTTGTACTTCCCAAGTTTGACTAAATACATATAAGGATACATTTAGCTCCACTTTATTCTTCCTTTTTCTCTTGCTTTTCCTTGCTCGGCCGAGTATCACAACACACACACTCATTTCATTTTTTTTATTTTAACTTCAAAATACATTTAAACATTACTCCAACCATGATATGAAACAAGAGGGAACCAAGTCTCCGCTTGCTCTCTCTTTGCCTCCTTCTTTTGGTTCGAACGAAACACAAAGGCAAACATCTTTGATGTTTTTGATTTTTCTAACTCATAAACATTGTTTAGGAAGTTAGGGTTTGATCATCCATATAATAAAAATACACATGCAACAAGATTCATGTGAAGTTGAATATTTTTTGAAACAAAGAGGGTTTCGGGTTAGGTTGGTGGTTCGAACCAAGGGCAAGACACACAAAGGGTGTGTGGATTTATTTACTTCGTTGATTGATTATTATGTGGGTTGGTTCGAGTTTCGATTCGGTTTGGTTCGAGTGGGGTGAGCCGCGGCTAGGACCAAAGGGACGAGCCAAGTGTCTTTTATTTTCCGACTTTGCTCCGACAGCATTGTGAGCCTTCCTTTTTATATTTATTTCAATTATTTTATTTATTGATTCAATTTTTATATATGTGATGAAATCGATTGAAACTTGCGGCGTATAGAATATAGTGATATTGATGTTAAAGTAGGATTAATATAAAATTATAAGTCATATTAGATGTATTTTGGACGAGTTTTTGGGTCGAAAACGAGATTTAACGCCTTTTGTATCGAGTCATTTTAGACCAGAAAACAGTCCCCATGATTCGGGGTTCGAGATTTTAGAAAATTGGAAATTTGGTTAAAGAATATGATAAATTATATTTTTGCGATCGTTTTAATATAAAATGAGACTTCTAACTCTTAATAACGAAAAAGTTATGGCGAAAACGAGATATATATTTGAAACATTAAAATTCAGCACTTATGTAAATAACGCTTGCTGTCAGGATTTTTAGAGCTCGTTTTGGGCACTTTCGAGTCCGTTTCGGCCTTCCGGCGAAACACGAAAGTTGTTGGGAATGACGTTTTACATAAAACCTCTTTTTGGTCAAAGTCGTGAAAATGTAATATGACGGGTCAAAAACGAAAGTCAAACTTCTGCATTATTAATAAAAATATAAAGTTCAGCAGATTCTCGTAAGGGTATTTTGGTCATTTTACGTCGAGATTCAAGTCTCGACTAAAACTGTAAAGTTGTTCGGAACGACGTTCCGCATAAAATCTCTTTTACGTCCTAGTTGTGAAAACGTGATCTAGTGGGTCGTTTTGGTTGGGTTAGACTTAGAAAATAAATATACTATTTAAAAAGTAAAACGTAAAAGTCAACGAGTACTTTAATAAACGTTAACGTGTTATAAAAATAATATCGATTAATAAAATGACATCGATTAATATACTATTATAAGTAATTATTTTTAAGACCGTTGGTCGATTATAAAAACGTAAAGTATAAAAATAGTAGTTTTTCGTAATATTGACCGTTAATAAAAATTAACAACTTATTGGGCGTCGAAGGCTCGATGAGATAAATAAATATTGTTATAAATATAAACGAAGGTCGAGACTTACAAAAAATGATAACTTTTTAAAGTATAAAAATAGTAGATTTTCGTAATATTGACCGTTAATAAAAATTAACAACTTATTGGGCGTCGAAGGCTCGATGAGATAAATAAATATTGTTATAAATATAAACGAAGGTCGAGACTTACAAAAAAATGGCGAATGTTCCAAAATAGTAACTTTCCAAAAAATCGAAACTTACCGTAAATAGAAAGTTTTCAATAAAGAAATGCAAATTATAAATTAATGATAAATAGTAATAACAAAATATTCAAAGTGTAAAGATTAAGAGGACCCAAGTGGATTTCTCATCACATAAATTTATGTATTATGTATGCATCTATAGAATATATATATATAAATATAAAATAGAATATATAAAATAAATTTATTAAATATAATTATATAATAAATATAAATATATATGTTTCCAGACGAAACGATGTACTGCATCGATAATCGATGTTATACGTATTGTACCGACGCGAGCAAAATTAATAGGACGTGGTCAGAGAAATCGTTAGCTGGATTCGATTGTTATATATTCGTTTAAACATGATCGTGGTCGTGATCAAGGTGAGTCATAGCCCCACAAATTCCACCTTTTTATTTAATTGTTTTTCTTAAACTATCATTGGGTGAGAATACATGCTTGTGTTTAACAGAATAACTTATCGATACACTACAATAAGTGTTACATAATGTTTTTACTAAAGCTTTTGCTTAATCTACCACAAGATAGTCTAATACATGTTTGATACATGCTTGTTTTATAAACTGGACACAAGAAACTTTATGGTATGCTGGACCCAAATATGAGATCAATTGCATGAGTAGTTATTGCCAAAGACCCCAACATCATGAACTGTTAATTGCCTATAATGGGTGAGCGCTAGTACAAATAAATAGATCTATTGGGTTTGACAGCCCTGTTCGGGGGTATGAATCGAATCCTTTCGAGCACCCAGTCAACGGACAATTTGTATTTAGAATTTAGGTATAAGGTAATAATACCTACTTCAGGGGCAAACAAGAATGCATATGATATGTGTTAACGTCAAGGCTTCGGTCTCATGAGCTCATTGCAATAGAAACGTGATTAATGACTTGTCCGTACAACAAGTCACTCGATGAACCAAACTTGTGTTCTCTTTTATCTCTTACAAACTCTATGGATTTACTCAATGGTTTATTGACACTAAATAAAAATCGTGTCATTACTTGGAACACGAAAAACCATACTTTTAATGCTTAAAAGACGCTACACTACTTATCAGAAAAAAATACATGAACTATTTCAATACTGCTTTTACTTAAACCTATGAATTCACCTACATTATTTTTGACGTTTTTGCATGTATTTTCTCAGGTTATTATCTTGCTAGCTGAGCATTGGGAGCATTCGAGACGCGTGGATATCAACAAAACTCAAAGACTCAGTTTTCTTCACATTCGATAAATATTTTTCCTTAAATATAAAAAATGAGTCACGATTGAAATCTTGTAATCTTGTTAAAACAGAAATTATTGGGACCTGATTTTACTCTGAAGTTTTAATCGAATGTGACATTTTATTAACGCCTCTTTTGAGGTCGTTTTCTGTAATTCGTACTTTATACTATGAAGTCGCACCCCAAAGTGGTATCCCGCTGCGTTGTCATTTTATGGGGGTGTGACATTAAGCTTTCAAAATTTGTTCCATGGATCAGCTATAGACCAAGGACAATTACCTAGAGGATGCAACAACATAAGGGAATAAAGTAGACCATTTAACTTCACTAGAGATGATCCAAACTCACCTTTTCGGGGAGAAATGAAGTTAAACTCCAAGGACACACCTTTTTTCGACAAAAGGGGGAGAAGAGTGTAAACAAAGGTAATGTAAAGGTATTACGGGGATACAAGTAACTTTTACATTTTCTATATATTACGTTGATGCGAAGGTCGTAAGGGACTTCTACAGGAAGTTTTACAATCCCCTAGGCAGTGTACCTAATTGTTGCAGTGTAGTATAGGCAAGACTCGGAGGGTGTTATCGTTCTCTAGGGGAATAGGTTGGGAAGGCTTGATCACGATCTAACAGAATTCTAGAGGTTGAGAGAAGATTATTTTTATGTTTTTATATTTAATAGAAAGCAGGTAAATCTATGGTTTGGGAGGTTGGTTTGGGAGGTTGGTTTGTTTAACTAATAACTAAACTAATTATAATCTATTCTACTGGTGATAACTTTTATGATAAGT
>BQNB010056147.1:0-38789 GCA_026074375.1 Tanacetum coccineum | reverse complement strand
GCATAGCGTCACTGAGTCCATGACTATCTTTAATACCAGACAACAGCTTAGTGTTTCTGATAGCATATGTATTGACCCGATTTCTGCCTAAGTGTAAGGAGGGCTTCTTTTTTTCACCCTTTATCTTAGCTTTTCTTTTTAATTCTTCAACTCCTTCAATGCTTACCAAGACTTCATCACTTATACCTTGTTGGGTTTGTTCCAGTGTCAACTCTATCTTAGTTTGCATTTTTTCCCTTTTCTCACTTTACTCCTTTTTTCATCATAGCTAAGGGCTTCTATTCTAAATAATGGAATGCCCATGGGTAGATCCCTCTGGTTATGGCTGGATCATGGGAACGAATACCTAATCTTAACCACCTTATAACTCCAATTATTTACAGACATGGTCGGTCTTTTGGTATTGTTCTTAGCCTTAAAATCATCTGTAATGCTCCCCCTCAACATGTGCATCGATATTCAAAAATATTTAGCACATGAAGGGTGAAGCTTGCACTTGAGTCCTTAAAATCACATCTTTTAGCCATATATTTTAATCACATTTTCTTCCCTTATCAAAAATGTCAAATCTCTTGATATTTTGGATATCAGTTGATTCAAATATAAATGCTTTCAGGGAAAAATGTTCAAATTATTAACAAGCCGTATTAGGAAATTTTTAATGCTCCCCCTCAATTTATGAGGGTATTATATATATAGTGTTGAGTACGTTAATTTGAAATTTTTTGAATTTATTGAAAAATTCTAGAAAACTCATACTCAACCACTATTTATGTTGCTTACTATTATCAGTCTATACTACATATTCACATTATTCACAAGATAAGATTTTGAGATTGGACCTGACAATTAAACGATACACATCATTAGTTTGTAGTCCCTCTCGAGTTCCCGAGCACCAACCAATCTTTCAAGATTCTAAAATATCTTTCTTTCACGCATATGTTTATCAATCAACTCGACCATAAGTTCTGACCTCTTTTTGTCAATAGCCGTCCACTTTCTCCTTGACATGTCCTTGTTGCATCCCATGTAAAAATCGAGTACTCTGTGATGAAGCTCATCCCGAACTTTCTTGAGCGTCCCGTCCGAGAACTTGTACAGCTCATCAGCCTGCATCACTCATTTTTGTTTGACCAAGTCTTCATAGATAACCCTGGTGGTTTGTGAGATGGAGTGTAGAGTTCTTTAAATTCAATTTCTAGAAAGGTCTATTGAGGTGGAGTGATGTTAAGTTTAATCTGGTAACTCTCTACACCAAGCTGTAAATCCTCGACCCGTTTCTTGATGACGAGACTTTTTGGGAACATACGAAGAGCAATAATAAAGTCAACAATATCGCTATTGGTGAGATGGATTAGCTTGTGTTGAACAACAAAAAGCAGTATGTCTTCAATGTCATTCAGTTGTAGATCCACGAAGTCACCTTCTTTAAACTTGTATAACTGACAGTCAACTCTTTTCATAGCAAGCTCTTCCAAATAACCATATCCATGTAGTTTCTTGACACTAACACTCTTCACCTCCATAATTTTCTTAGTGGAATACACATTATGCTTGGAGAACTTGTTCATTTGAGATCTATGCCATAGCTTACGCCTTTCACCCCTAATGTTTGATCCCTTTCAACACATCTTTGTCATACCCGACTTTGGTAGGACTCCAAAGCGTAGGAACCATATCTTCAATCCCTTCAATCTCATATCGAGCTTCTTTTGTCTTTGTTATTGATGTAGTGTACGTTCTCTCTGGATCAGAAGATTTTAGATACTCCAGATCATTGTTGAAGAAGTAATCAGCAGCAATAGTTAGATGGCCTAGGTGACCTTGCAGAGGAAGAGGTTTGGATAGGTAAAAGGGGTAACAATCTCCATCAGGATTATTCTAATCAAGCTTGTCTATTAATGCATTAAAACACTCTTAGAAGTGGTACTCTAATTCAATGTTGCTAGTACACGTGCCTTTTAACAGATTATACGCCGATCCTAACAAGATATCTTGAGTAAGATTATCAATTTTGAGTCGATTCAACAAATACTTGGAGAAGTCAATCGGAGTGGCCATAAGGTCGTCGAATGTGAGAGGATCCTTTGTAGCAGAGACCATTTGATTGAACCAAGGCTATTCGGGTTGATCAAGTACAACCTGACGCTTGTTCCATTCCAGATCAGGAGTAGGAGGCCTTAAAAGTTGCGTGAACTATTTTGGATTCAGAGTCTTAGCTGTCTTGGGTTCAGAAGTATCTTGTGGTTAATCATCACCACGAACCAGTTTCACCTACATCATACATTACCACCTCAGTATGTAAGTCCTTCAACCGGTTCTTTGTAGAAGCAGAATTACCAGTTTTAGAGCCTATAGATGTAGCTTTACTTTAGGGGTTTCCTTTGTGGTGATGGCTTCTGGAAGTACTCTAATTCCTTGGTTCTTTCTTTCTTTGCATTTCTTACTTGGTTTGGTCCAGCTGGAGGGTCTTAATTCATCGTCATGCTTTCTTTTACAGTCTTTGATTGTGTCTACAAATTCCTTTATTCATTTGCAATTTAATCCTTTATCAAGGCTTCCATAAGAACATGTACCAATCTCTGGATTAGTAGGATTTCGTTGAAGGATTGTTTGGCATGAATGGTCGGGTTGAGAGCGCTTTTCTTATCAAACTCGTTGAGGCTACCTTGTTGTAGACTTGAAGTAAACTTCGGTATCTTTGCTTTCTCAGCTTGTTCCTTCTTGTTCTAGTCTCATCTAAAAAAAAAAAACAACCTTTTAAAAATTTATGGTTGTCTGATTCTTGTGGTAACCTTAGGAATTTGCGGCAGAGAATAGATATGCCGTGTGTTTCTTCATATTTTGATCCAAGATAATTAGTCTATAATAGATGGAACTTGTGTCTTGAGTAGACAGAAAAAAAAAAAAAAAACACAAAAAAAAAAAAAAAAAAAAAAAAAAAAAAAAAAAAAAACCTAGGCTATAGTAGAGAGATCTATTTTTTAAGTTTAGACACATCCTTTCTAGTTTTATAACTCTAGGAGATTGAAAAGCGTTGAGTGCATCTGATTCAGGAACAGCAGAGGTGTTGGTTAGAGAATTAGTTGTGATTGGTGGTGTTTGGGTTTGGTGTTGATGTTGTTTTCTCGGTTGAGATGGAGGGTGTCAATAAAGTCTTCTGACAGCAATGGAACTGTAGTTTCGTGTGAATTTCAGGTATAGGTGGAAGTTTGGTAGTCTCCGAAATTACTAATATGGGAACCTGTGTACTGATGGAGAATGGATCATAGGAGTGTCTTGTTGGATGTGAATTCTATCAAGAGCTCGCATCTGCTTCTGGGTTTCCTTTAGTACAAACCGGTCAAAGAAATTACCAAAGGAAGAGTTAAGAATTGAGTACCCAAAGCCAGATGAGATTGACAATCTGGAAGCATGGCAGAGGAATTCAGTAACTCTTTGACTTGAAGTTAGAGCAGCATTCCTTTTCAGCATATCCCTCTCTTTTGCATTCTTTTCAACATCAGGTTTGCCTGCATCAGTTAGGACATCCTTTTCTTTATTCTTATGCTTAACAGTTTCAGCATCTGCCATCTCAGCATCCACATCTTTGCGCACATGAATCTTATACTTTTAGATTTCATCCACATCAGATTCAGTTTTAAAAACATTTCTATAATCATCATCTTGAGTATCACTGATTGGATCGTAGCCTTCGTAAGCAGCTTCACCTCATCTTTATCATCCTTTTCTTTAATCATCAAGTTGGCCTTCTTCTAATTCTTCACTCACTTATTCAGATCCCTACTCAAGAATAACTTTTTCTTTAGATATGACCTTTTCCTCATTGGGAACCCCTGGTTTAGTACCAGTTCCTTTACTTAAGGTAGCAGAGATGACTGTAGACTCCTCGGGAACCCCTGGTATAGTACCAGTTCCTTCATTTGAGACACTAGTACCGAGTTCTTCTGCTGGTCTTTTTTACTTTCTTTGAGAGATTGCATAATATCAACAGCTTCTTGTTCTTCTAGAGTAAGAGATGGAACACCCTTGAGCCTTTTGGGAGGATCAGAAGTTACTTTGCTTGATTTCTTTTTCTTAGTAGGCTCGGGGACACATTCAGGTCACTATCCTTGCATTGTGAGTACATGGACTTACCTTTCTGCTTCTGCTTCTTCAACTTTAATTTTGCTGATAGACTTACCTAACTCCAAAGCAATGTTTGGATCATTAGAAATAATGTTGTCATCAGCAAAAATTGTTACTTTCTTCTTGACCACTCTTCTACTAGCAGTTTTCCTTTTGGGTGGTTCTGGGTCTGACTCTTCAGACACTTTCGACATTCTACCAATGAGTAATCTATAGTCTTTTTCCTTGTGACCCTTTACTCTGTATCTTAGGAGAATTTAACCAGCTGGGTATTGATGAACATCTGATAAGATTCTAATTGTTTAATTGCTTCTGTCAGTATACTCTCAGGAATGGGAAGTCCATATTCATGATAATCTTCACCTATTCTGACAAACTTCAATCTGCTTACAATACCATCATCTTTGATTGTATGATAGTGTTGATACTTGAGGTTGGAGAGAGACTTGTATTGATTGAGGAAGTGAGATGATGATTTTAGTGAATCGGGGAAATGACATATTTTTACGTTTTGTTCTCTTCTCCTTCCTGTGATCAATCAGGAAAGCAAGATCTTCCCAAATCAACTCAGGATAGTCGACATTCTCTCTGCAGAACATGCCCCACAGTATGTCAATTCTGGACTTTCTAAGTTTGTCATTGCTTGTTGTCTTTCCAGAGTCACATTTGTTGATTATTGCTGCTAGAGTTCTCCATGTGATGCATGTGATCTAAAAACATGTTGGTGTGCTTGTATAGTGGACCTTTGTATCCAAGCTCAATGAGAAAAGCAAGTGTAGCATCATCATCTGTTACATCAGTGAAGTCTACACCTTCCACTCTTGGAAAAATATCAAGAATCGTCCAAAATACATTAGCATTGACCACACACTTCTTGCTAGCTAAGAGGAATTCATACGAATTTGTGCCTTGAACCTTCTTGATAGTGTACCAGAACTTCTCCATAAATGGGACATCTGTAGATATTGTGAAAGCCTTGAAGCACTTAGAGTTCTTGATAAGATCAATGACCACTTGAAATGTATCTTCCTTTTGTGGCACTGTGGTTTACAGTCTAACATTGGTAGATCTAATCTTAACTATCTCAGTAAATGGAACCTATTTTTCATCAGGAGCAGCAACTTGTTGTGTTTCTTGAGGATTTATGATTCTGCTTAAGAAATAACCAATACAGTTTATATACACAAAAGATATATTTTACTGATTAGCTTGGTTATCCTTGATGATATGATTGATCTATGATTAGGTTTCATGCAAACGTGACAGAATTACTACACTCTATGAATAAGTCAACTAAGGTCAATTGTCAAAGTCAACAGAAATAGTCAAAGACTTTATTCATAAGGGAGCTTAGGTGACACACATTTAATCAGAGAGCATAATATTGAACTTTAAGACAATAGAAAGTTATAAAACAGTGTTAGAGTTTAGAGAGAGAGAATTTAGAGTGAGAGAGTAAAAAACCCTAAAAAAAACCTTCTAGAGAGGCGATTTCCAGCCACCAAAACATCTTCCAATCTGCTTTAATTCTTTCTATATCATTCGTTTATTCTGGTTAATCTTTGATTTCTAGGATACACAAGTACTAAGATCTGATTGGTGAGTGTTTTGTGGTTGGTTTTTATCACCTTGTATTACATTAAATCATCTCTTTTCGTTGGTGAACCTAACTACTCCTTCGGGTGGGTCGTGAGTCATGTTGGACATTTCAACAAAAGGCCTCCTTAGCACTACTTGCGACAACCTAGGGTCTATGATTGAACTAATATCCTCGACAATCATGAAGTCTATCACATAGGTGAAGTTTCCTATGAAAACATGCATCCCTTTAATCCTTCCTGTGAAATTGCTAACTCCTCTATTCGCATCTTCCCTAGGGTCGAGTTTGCTTCTCATGATCTAATTATACATCATTCGGGTCATGACATTCAAAGGAGATCTAAGATCAATGTAGGATTTTTCAACATGCACGTGTCTAATGTTGCATGGTATTTTCAGGTTTGATGGGCATCCTTCTGTGATGATGGTGTTCCATAGGAATATAGAAGGGATTGGGCCACACATAAGGTAATTGTGATATGCTAATTCACTCCTAGTTGGGAACATGTCAAAATATTCAACTCCTACCCCTTCGATTGTTGTACTCCCTTCCTCTTTAGGTCCTTCTTCGCGAGAGTCGTCATTCTTTCTAATTATCTCAATAAACATAACTTCTCCATCGTCCCCCTTTGTGCAAACGACCTCGGTGTCAAATGATTGAGGAACCAGCCTGATTGATACAAAGAATGAATTGAGTTTGAGGACTTTTTTGATGATGAATGAAATGGATGGATCAAGCGGTGTAGGAGGATTGACATGGATATTTTACAGGTCGTCCTTCTTTTCTTCCTCATTCTCTTTTTCTCTATCATCATAAGAGGCGCTTTGTTGCTTAGGACGGATTGTGATAGCATTGATCGAACAGTGGATTTTATTTGAGCATTATGGGTCTTCAGTTGGGTAAGAACGAGCAGACAAAACTGGATAAGCACTCAGTTTCGGGTTCTTGACCGTATCGCTAGGTAGTGCTCCCTCTATTCGATCGGTGATGGTCTTCAACACTGTGTTAATTTTGTTGGTCATCTTACTTTGTTGTTGTTTAAAATCGGCTTCAAACTTGGACAGTCTAGCGTCATAAGATGCCATGATGTTGGATACCAATCCTTATAGATTTGATTGATTGTTAAAGCTTTTAGGACGGTTGTTGAAGGAACGGTTCGGTATTGAACCGTTAGGTTGGAATCGGTTAGGTAGGTTTGAAAAATTATTTTGAGAGTTTTGAGGTTGTCTCCACCTAAGGTTTGGATGACTTCTCCGTGATAGATTATAGGTGTCACCAATATTGTTTTGCTCGGGCTTGAAAGTATACCACTTACTTCCCGATTCATTGGTACGCGAGGATGCCTATTCAACAAAGGCTTGTTCAGGATTTTCCATGCAATACTGAGTGTCATGGGGACCACTGCAGATTTCACATGAGGTAGCGATTTTATTCACTTGAGTAGGTTGTGTCGGAGCAAGATGAGCTTCCATCAAGTGTTGGACTTGATTTTCGAGCTTGATTAGACGGCGATTGGATGTACTCGGGACATCTTGAGGCAAAGCGATTGCCTTGACCGGCTTAGTGAAATCCCTTGGGTCATTTTAACTTTCGTTGTCATACAAGGAGAGGTCCTCTAATAATGCCCAGGATTCTTCGGCGTTTAGGTCACGAAGCTTACCACCCCAGCCTGATTGGTCGTAAAGGTTGTCCTTTTAAGATTGAACATGGTCATAAAAAATTTGGACTTGGAGCCAAAGGTCGATGCCATGATGAGGGAATTTTTGTAGTAAGTCCTTAAAACAAGTCCATTCTTCTAAGAGAGTTTCTCCATGATGTTGTTGGAACATCAGGATATCATTGCGGAGTTTTGCGGTCCTTCTCGGTGGAAAGAATTGAGCAAGGAAACGAGTAGTAAGATCCTCCCATGTGGTGATAGATCCTATAGGAAGACGTTTAAGCCAATTGCTAGCTTGATCGCGAAGGCAAAATTGAAATAAACGCAGGCGCGTTCTTTTCCTATTTTCACCGTCAAGGTCAAGTGAGTCCATAAGTTTTAAGATTTCCTTGAGGTGTTGGTTTGGATCCTCAGATCGAAGTCCGTGGAATGAGCATCTGTTTTGCACAAACCGGATGGTGTTGGATCAAAGAGGTACCACGTTGTTCCTTACGAGGAGCTCAATGGTATCCCTTTAACCCTCGTGGCTGGGTTTGGAGTAGTCTCCAAGAGTGCAGATAGGATTCTCGTCTCCCATGGTGGTTGACGAGAATGGGTTACGTAACAAATAACACAAAGAAAAGATAGACTATGAGAAAGATAATATGCAGAATTTAAAATCTTACTTGAAAGGATTTAAGCAAGTAGAACTAAGCTAAACTATGATAAAAACCTAACTATTCCCCACGCAGGGGCGCCAAAAACTTGATGCGGTCGTCGTAAAGGACTTCTACAAGAATTTTTACAACTCCCTAGTGTAACAATCCGTATTTTAGGCCATTGTACGACGTCATATATTTCACTATTTATTTTTAGTCTCGTACGCGTTTGCTTTTAATTTTAATCGTTAAGTTAAATTGCGTAACCTAAAAATTATCATTCAACGTAAACGGGCATCAAATAATTAAATGTTTACATCAAGCAAGTGTTAGATAATTATTTAGAGGATAATTATTAAACTTTGCAAATTTTATTTTTATTGGTTACGTAAAGTGTTTACGTTTTGCAATAAAATACATTTAGGCATACCCGGAAGTACCAATACCTATCTATACTCAACCAAATACCCACAATTATACCCAATACTCAAAAATTACACATTTTCCTTATATATATGTATATGTGGCCGGATATTGAGATGAAAACACAAAGATATTTTAGTTTGACGAATTTAATTAACATGTGTTATATATCTTCACAAGCTAACTTCACCAACTAAATCTTGTACAACATATGTTTCATTAAAACATTAAGCTATGACTAGTACCTTGGTCTTTTTCTTCCTTATTTCACTCCTCTTGTCTAGAGCTCCCTAATAGTAACATCAACTAGCTACTTTGAGTATAAAAGAGTGTTAACTAGTAAGAAAAACAAACAACATATTTTCCTTAGTGAAAACAATACAAACACTCTCTCTTTGTCTCTCCTAGGACACGACCAAACTATAAACACACTAAATAATCCATAGTTTTTATTCTAGCATGCATACAAGTGATCTAACATCATATCTAAGGTATTACAAGAAGGTTTGACGGCTTGGTTTAGCATTTACAAGGGTTAATAAAGAAAGGTTTAGGATTAGGGTTTCATTGGATTTAGAGTTTTCTAAGTATTGAAAGCTTGGGTTTAATATCTAAACTAGGGTTTAGATCTTGTTATTCATTATCTTACTTCATATTAAGGTTATCTAAAACCCTTAAACTCTATATATTTATGATTTTATGTATATATAATGTTTATATAGTAAATCACCATCTAAGAAACTTATTAACATGTGAAATGGATTTTTACTTGTGATCATGGTATGATATACTTTTTTATATGTTATATGTATGTTAAATACATGTTTTAATGGAAGTATAAGTATTATTCAAGTGTTGGTTAATTTATATAAAGTATATATAAGTTAATGGTTTAAAAAGTTACTTATTAAGTTTATAAGTAAAGGTGATGTGAGATCTTGTTATCATGGATAATATTTGGACAAATGATGGACTAAGGACCTAACATATACGAGACATGTAATATAATGTGTTGTAGAGGACTTGTAACAAGGTTAGTAGATTAAAAACTTATAAAAACAAGTTTTAAACTAGTTTTAACACAAATACCAAAACCTACTGTTTTTAATTCGAATATATGGCACCTATTTTACATTTTAATAAAATACTATACGTCATGACGATCGTAGGCATGTAGAGAACTCGAAAAACCAATTTATAACGAAAAAGATACGTCATTTGCAAGTTATACAATAATAAATGCTTTTATAGAAACTTATTACTATTCACATCTGATATAAATGATTGAGTATTTTTCACATAAATTACATATTTTTACGATTCCAAAACTTTAAGAATCATAATTTTTTGATCAATAACGAAGGAGTTATGGATTTTTCATGTTTACGATAATTAAAGTTTATAAAAATAATTTTATAATATATGAACAGTAAAAATCACTATTCATCTCAGATACTTTTTGGAAAAATACATTAGTTAGATAAAACTTTTAATTACGAAGACGTGCTCGAAAGAATCACTAAAATCGGAGTTAAAACGAATAAGATACGACTTTTACGAGTTTACAATAATTAAATTTATAAAAATAAATGTATAAAAGTGCATGAACAGTAAAAATAACTGTTCAACAGAGGGTTGAAAATATTAAAATGTAATATTTTGATAACTCTTCTTAATACGAAAGCGTGGACATAAGGAACGTACGAAACGGACTTAAAACAAGAAAGTTACGACATTTTTACTAAGGAAATATTTATAAACATTTTAACTTTATAAATATTATTTCTCTAAATACAAATAGATGGTGATGTAGCTATATAGAATTATATATGGTCTTAGTTATTCAAAGTACATAGTACTCACACGACCTATAATTAATTAGGTTGCATTCGGGCTTATTCATGACGCATTTTTTGTTTGTGATTTACATTATCGGTTCACTCACTCAAGGTGAGTTCATAGCCTCACGTTTTACATTTATAATGATTTACAAGTTTAGGGTGAGAAACATATGCATGTTTTACAAATTGGACGCAAGTGGACATTTTACATTACGATTACGTATTTGCCTAAGTAGCGATAACCCTCTAAGCCCATTATCATGAACTGTCAATTACTTGTTATGAGCGCGAATGTTATAAATAGATCTATTTGGGATTGACATCCCTGTTCGGGTGAGTCATGCTCACTGTGCCGGTATGCCAGACAACGAACGTATACCATGTCGGATTTGGGATGTTGCGGGTTAGAACATCATCACGGGCAATGTTGGCAATTTATATTGCAATTCATACATGTCAAGCTTCAGTGTCATGAGCTTAGGGAACCATAATTTCATTCATTGATGTTTGCATCTGTTGCATTATCATGGAGAAATCTAGTGGTCCTACACTATACATTTTACAAACCTATGAATTCACCAACATTATGGTTGACGTTTTAAAGCATGTTTTCTCAGGAGATCAATGAGGTACAAGGCAAGGGATACATTGGTGGTCGTTATTTAAAAAGTCATATAAATTAAAGATTTGGTTGCATTACATTTTGGGGAAACATTTGTTATGGACTAGAATCTTTGTATTTTGAACATCGAACAAGTGAAGCTTCGGGCTTTTGTAACAAACAATTTGTTAATTCCAATGTATCAGTTTTAAACGACTTTTAAATGGTCGTTCTTATATATATCTTATGCTATTGATCTATGAAGTAACACTCTCAACCCATATTCCGCTACGACCCAATTTAGGGGTGTTACAGATTGGTATCAAGAGCCAAGGTTATAGAGAACCAGGTCAAATGTTTTTGCTGGACTATACCCATTTTCAAACACTACATCATACAAAAGGGGTTTTCACGGGACATACATACACTAGTTATTGCATTAGTGGGTTAGACTAAATTTATTCATGATTGAAATACATGTTATGATATACTATGTATATTACAATAAGAGTCTTATATTAATACTTATAAAAGCTACTTTTGATTTTCAGATTTGGTCATGTCGGATTCAGAGGATTCCATGGTTACTTATACGGAGGTATCTTGTCCGTTCGAGGATCTGTCAGACATAGGATCTCCAGGAATCGATGGACTGCCCATGATGCTAGAGGACCCTTATGTGGAGGCCGCTCTTCAGGCTCCACCATCTCCTGATTATGTGACCGGTCTTGAGCACCCACCTTCACCTGTCTATGTACCATACATACTAGAGCCTACATACCCGGAGTTTATGCCACCGGAGGATGATGTGCTCTAGCTTAAGAGCAGCCACTTCTTGCTGCTGTCTCACCCACTGCTGAGTCACCAGGTTATATTACTGATTCCGATCCCGAGGAGGATCCGGAGGAGGATGATGAGGGCCCTAAGGAGGATCCAGCTGATTATCCCAATGACAGAGATAATGAGGAGGAGGAGGATGAGTCCTCTAGAGACGATGCTGATGACGTGGAGGACGAGGACGAGGACAAGGATAAGGAAGAGGAGCACCTAGCTCCGACTGACTCTGTCCTACCACACGCATGTCGTACCACTGCAAGGATGTCTATCAGAGATCAGACGCCTATTCCATTCTCGCCTGTGGCAGAGGTTGACAGATTTCTTTCCATATCTACCCTGCCATCATCACCACTTACATCATACTCATCACCACTACCACAGATACCATCTCTACCACTACCAGTATCATCACCATTACCTGTATCACCTCCACCACTTCCTGCTAGTCCTACTTATCCTTTAGGATACATAGCTGCTATGGTCCGGTTGAGAGCCGAGTCACCATCTACTTCCTATCTACTACCACTACCATCACCTATTGTACTTACACATACCAGGGCATCTGTGGCCATGATGAGAGCTGCTGCACCATCTACCTATATCTTAGCATCTCGATCAGAGACACCACCATCAGGGACACCACCACTTCTACCTATACCATTACTTACTCCATCACCACCTTTGCTACTTCCCTCTACTGAATGTAGAGCAGGTGTTTTCGAGGTTACATTACCGCCTCGGAAGAGGTTGTGTATTGCTCTAGGTCTAAGATTTAAGGTTGGTAAGAGTTCATCTACTCCTACTGCTAGACCTACTAGAGATTTTAGGAGAGATTATGGTTTTATTGCCACCTTAAACGTGAGATTAGGCGAGACCCAGAGAGTGATGTTGGTTATGGGATTACAGATACTTGAGATGAGATGGTTGAGGCCATGCAGGAGGTACCAGCTACCGATGTGGCATAGCTGAGTCAGAGGATGACAGATTTTCTCATGACTGCTAGGCAGTACACATATGAGATTTATGGGAGACTAAATGATGCACAGGATGATAGATCATTGATGAGCGGTCATCTTAGCATGCTACGTACAAATAGGCGCGCCCATGCTCGCACTACGAGACTTATAGAGAGTGAGGCCAGACTTTCTCGTAAGGCTTGGGTACAGTTGATGGATGCTAGTGATACCGTACATTTTAAGGTGAGAGCACTGCGAACTACTGTATTAGCACAACAGACCGAGATTAGGGTTTGCGGGCAGCAGACCGCAGGAGACAAACACAACTCACAGAGGCACTAACTCTACTGAGGACACTGCAGACTCAGATGGCAGTGCTACAGAGTCAGTAGACACCTGCTAGGATTCCAGTACATCCCGACATACCAGAGGAGGCCGGTAGTAGTTCTTAGTTTTGGTTACGTTGTAGCTATGTTGTATAGCCTACTAAGTATTACGGGGTAACTCCCGGCTAGTAAGGCTCTAGGTTTTATTTTCATTTTGTAACCTAATCGTAGTGATCATTTTGTAATCGAATCAGTCATGTATGTTTCCAGATTATATATGGAAGGTATGTATTATGTCATGTCTATAATCAAATTTGTTATGAATGAATGTCGATTTAGCTAAACCATTGTTAATTTCAATTCAGTTGTATATTTTACTGTGTGATGTGATCTCACTTTATTTATTGGGTATATGTCATGTCATGGTTATGATTTTATGAAATCTAACGGGTATTATATTTTCTTGTGATTGAATAAAATGACACCAAAAAGAACCACAAGATCAACACCAACCACAAAAACCACCTCCACTACTTCTGTAACTGATGAGCAACTTAAGAGACTGATCGACTAAGGCATTGCTGATGCATTGGCAGCACGTGAGGCCACCATAAGCGGAAATGGCGAAGACATCCATGAATCAGGAATGGGTGGAAGGAGACAAGCTCCTCTCGCTCGTGAGTGCACTTACCTAAACTTCATGAAATGCAAACCCCTATATTTTAAGGGTACTGAAGGAGTTGTCGAGTTGACTCAATGGTTTGAAAGAATGGAAACTGTGTTCCGTATAACCAACTATACTGTGGAAAACCAAATCAAGTTTTCTACTTGTACTCTTCTTGGAAGTGCTCTAACGTGGTGAAACTCCCACGTTAAGACTGTTGGTCACGATGTTGCTTATGCAATGACTTAGACAAACCTGAAAAAGAAGATGACTGATAAGTACTGCCCAAGGGGCGAGGTTAAGAAACTTGAGAGTGAGATGTGGAATTTGAAGGTTAAAGGTACCGACGTGGTAGGCTATAACCAACGATTTCAGGAACTGACATTGATGTGTGCTAGGATGTTTCCTGAAGAGTCGGACAAGATTGAGAAATATGTCGGTGGTTTGCCTGACATGATTCACGGAAGTGTAATGACATCTAAGCCAAATACCATGCAGGATGCAATATAATTTGCAACTGAACTCATGGACGAGAAGATCCACACTTTTGCTGAACGACAGAGTGAAAACCAACAAAAGCAAGATGATAACCAACAACAACAACAGAACAAGAGACAAAACACTAGCAGGGCTTATGTTGCAGGGTCTAGTGAGAAGAAACCTTACGGAGGATCTAAACCTCTGTGCTCAAAATGCAACTATGCAACTATCACCATGACGGTCAGTGTGCTTCAAAATGCCACAAAGTGCAACAGAGTTGGCCAAAGTGCAAAACACACATAGAGGTTTGCCAACTCGGCCTTGACTAAAAGGAGTACTCTAAAACTCATTTATAAGTACTGCAAAATGCCAACAAACTAAACAATTTGCTAACATAACGAACCAAAGGGGCAGCTGGGGTCACAAAAAGGTCAGAAACCTACTTACTTACATGCTTGCTATGAATGTGTACCAATGGAACAAATTTCAGTAGGGGTTCAAGAGGGAGAGGGGGTGGTCCCAAAACCTAACACCACTGCCCAACAAACAAACACCGTGGTAAACTAAGGTAAAATGGCACAGCTGCCACAATCGCCCCGCCCCCCAGTAATTCAGCACAACTCACGGCCTTTTTTTCTCCTCGGCAACTGCGTGCCTTCCCGGGCCCCCCCCCTCCCCTCCTCCCCCTCATCCCCGCAGGTAACTAAAGCCAACTAAACCTCGAACAACCCCCAACCCCCCCGAACCCCCCCATCCCGCTCCACACCATCATTCATCAAACTACAATGCAACAGGAACTGTGTATGGATACTCTTAGCTCTGGATGGCCGGCTAGACGCATATAGTACTAATGTCATAATGCATTTTAGCTCTACCCCCACATTTGGAACTCCCAACTCAACTACCTAGACTCAATATTAATGATGTTGAACTAACACTAGCCGATGGAGAATAATTGAGTTAAACAACCACACCATCATTATTTCGTGGTATAAGAACCCCTATCCATTACAAACAAAAACCTCAATCGCCCGCAGCATCCATTCAAATACAACTTAATAATGCCCGTTAGACCATTGTAGTTAGATGTCATAATTGGTATTGCATATGGTTGGCCAAAGAACCCCGCATGTCATTGATTTTTATGCCGAGAAAATCGTTCCGTATTCTCTAGGGAAATAGGAAACGTTGAATTGTTTTGTGTGTACTAAAGTGACCGGGGCAACGAACACGTTTGAAAACATCATCTTGTTTGAACATCATCTTGTTTACAAAAACCCAAAAATATTTGCTGAAAGGATGTCCTATCTTTTTGGTACATGTTACTACAAAGGATACTGAAGACAAGTCAGAGAAGAAGCGACTTGAGGATGTACCGATCGTTTAAAATTTTCCTGAGGTATTTCCTGAAGACTTTCCAGGTCTTCCACCGACTCGACATGTGGAATTTCAGATCAATTTGATACCTGGTGTTGCACCTGTAGCACGAGCACCATATCGATTAGCTCCATCAGAAATGAAGGAATTGTTGGACCAACTCCAAGAACTTTCAGACAAGGGCTTCATATGACCCAGTTCCTCACCTTAGGGAACTACGGTCTTATTTGTCAAGAAGAAAAATGGATTATTTCGAATGTGCGTCGACTATCGAGAGCTGAACAAGCTAACAGTGAAGAATCGTTATCCACTCCCAAGGATCGACGATTTATTTGATCAACTACAAGGATCCAGTGTTTATTCTAAGATAGACTTACGATCAGGTTATCACCAGCTTTGAGTACGTGAAGAAGATATTCCGAAGACGGCATTCAGAACTCGATATGGTCATTACGAGTTCCAAGTTATTCCATTTGGTTTGACAAACGCATCGACGGTATTTATGGATCTCATGAATCAGGTGTGCAAGCCATATTTGGATAAGTTTGTGATTTTCTTTATTGACGATATCCTTATCTATTCAAAGAAAAAGAAGGAACATGAAGAACATCTTAAGGCGGTTCTGTAATTGCTTAAGAAAGAGGAGTTGTACGCAAAATTCTCTAAATGTGAATTTTGGATTCCCAAGGTACAATTTCTTGGCCACGTGATTGATGGCATTCACGTGGATCCCGCCAATTCACGTGGATCCCGCCAATTCACGTGGATCCCGCCAAGATCGAATCTATAAAAGATTGGGCATCTTCTAAAACACGAATGAAGATTCATTAATTTTTAGGTCTGCTGGGTATTACCGAAGATTCATCGAAGGATTTTTGAAGATAGCCAAGTCAATAACCAAGCTTACTCAGAAGAAGGTCAAGTTTGTTTAGGGCAACAAACAAGAAGTAGCTTTTCAACTGCTGAAGCAGAAGTTGTGTAGTGCACCAATTCTGGCTTTACTTGAAGGAAGCGAAGATTTTATCGCATACTGCGATGCTTCAATCAAAGGTTTGGGCGTCGTGTTGATGCAAAGAGAGAATGTGATTGCTTATGCATCACGTCAATTGAAAATTCATAAGAAGAACTATATGACTCATGATTTGGAACTTGAAGCAGTAGTGTTTGCTTTAAAAATCTAGAGACACTGTCTGTATGGAACCAAGTGTACAGTGTTCACAAATCATAAGAGTTTACAACACATTCTTGTTCAAAAGGAGCTGAACATGAGGCAATGTAGTTGGTTAGAGTTGCTCAACAATTACGACTATGAAATAGGTTACCAACCGGGGAAAGAAAACATAGTGGCCGATGTCTTAAGTCGTAAAGAACGGAATAAGCCATTACGGGTTCGAGCCTTACTCATAACTATTGGTTTGAATCTTCCCAAACAAATTCTGGAAGCTCAGATAGAGGCACAGAAACCAGAGAACATCAAGAATGAAAATGTAGGACGTATGATCAGGAAGGATATACCGAAGAAGAAGTTGGAACCCTGCGCGGATGGAACTCTATGCTTAAATGGCAGGAGTTGGTTACCCTGTTATGGCGATTTGAGGACTATGATCATGCATGAGTCTCACAAGTCAAAATACTCTATCCATCCGGGTTCTGACAAGATGTATCAGGACATAAAGAAGCTATATTGGTGAACCAATATAAAGGCCGACATCGCCACCTATGTTTGCAAATGTTTGACATGTGCTAAGGTCAAGGATGGACACCAAAGGCCATCGGGTTTGTTGGTGTAACCCGAGATACCTTAATGGAAGTGGGATAATATCACTATGGATTTTATCATAAAGCTTCCTAAGTCGTCACAAGGTTATGACACCATTTGGGTGATTGTTGACCGACTTACTAAATCCACAATCTTCGTACCAATGAGGGAAACTGATCCCATGGAAAAGTTGGCAAGAATGTACCTGAAAGAGGTAGTTACGAGGCATGGAATACATGTCTCAATCATTTGTGATCACGACCCTAGGTTTGCGTAAAATTTCTGGAGGTCTCTTCAGAAGGCATTGGGTACACATTTAGATATGAGTACTGCATACCATCCGCAAACTGACAGACAAAGCGAGAGGACTATTTAAATTCTCGAGGATATGATGCGTGCTTTTGTGATCGACTTTGGAAAGGGCTGGGTTAACCATTTGCCATTAGTTGAGTTTTCATATAACAATAGTTATCACGCTAGCATCAAGGCTGCACCATTTGAAGCACTTTACGGTTGAAAGTGTCGTTCACTTGTTTGTTGGGCCGAGGTTAGAGAAGTTCAACTCACTGGTCCAGAAATAGTTCAAGAGACAACCGAGAAGGTCATTCAGATCAAGAAAAGAATTCAAGCCACTCATGATCGACAAAAGAGTTACGCCAATTTAAAGCGTAAGCCGATAGAATTTCAATTTAGAGATAGAGTTATGCTTAAGGTTTCACCTTGGAAGGGAGTAGTACATTTTGGCAAACGAGGGAAGCTAAACCCCAAATATGTTGGACCTTTCAAAGTGTTGGAAAAGGTTGGAGCCGTTGCTTACAAACTTGCACTTCCTCAAGAGCTGAGCAGGGTACACAATACATGTCATGGATCCAACTTAAAGAAATGCTATGCCGACAAACCATTAGCCGTTCTGTTGGATGGACTCCATATTGATGACAAGCTTTATTTCATCAAGGAACCAGTAGAAATCATGGATCGTGAAGTCAAATGATTGAAGCAAAGCCGTATCCCAATTGTCAAGGTTCGATGGAACTCTAGGAGAGGTCCTGAGTTTACATGGGAACGTGAAGATCAATTCTGGAAGAAGTATCCACACCTCTTTACAAAGGCCGCACCATCGTCAAGTGCCGCATCTTAAGCCTTGAGGACAAGGCTCATTTAACTGGGGAAGACTGTAACAATCCATATTTTAAGCCATTGTATGACGTCATATATTTCACTATTTATTTTTAGTCTCGTACGCGTTTGCTTTTAATTTTAATCGTTAAGTTAAATCGTATAAGCTAAAAAATATCATTCAACGTAAACGGGCATCAAATAATTAAATATTTACGTCAAGCAAGTGTTAGATAATTATTTAGAGGATAATTGTAACACCCCAAAAAATACAACAATGCAGCGGAATACCACATGGGGTGCTACTTCATAATACACAACGCTAGATACAAGATAACGACCTCTAAGTGTCGTTTGAAAAGTAATCTCGTTGATTTAATCAAAATCCGAATTTGATATAACAAAATGTCCCATAATTGCATCACAATGAAAAGCTTGAATGTATAGACTCCAATGCACTTCAAGAAATTCGAGCATATAATTTACCTGAGAAAACATGCTTAAAAAGGTCAACATAAAGTTGGTGAGTTCATAGATTAGTTTAAATATGAATGTAATCCACTGTATCATCACAGTACCATGTAAAAATCCCAAAGATTTTATAAAGAATGCACGACACATTTTATTTCACCCAAAAAGTACCAATCTATCCCAAAGATTTTCAATAAAGAATGCATGACAATTTTTTATGTCACCAAAATCCCAATCTAATCAAGATTATATAAGAATGCATGACAAATTTTTATGTCACCAAAAGTGTATCCCTGGCACCCCGTGCCTATTGATTTCCTGAAAATAATATATACAAGGTAGGACCGCAAGAATTTTTAGTGATAATGCAACACATGCAGATCTCACAAAACTAGATTACATTTACACTAAGCTCATGACACTGAAGCTCGACAGACCTTGTTCTCATATATTGCTACCTCAGGCCGTGATGAATGTATCTAACCCTAAACATCAAAAATTGACATGTTTATAACGTATCGTTCCGGTGAAAGAAGTTCACCCGAAATGGGAGGTCTTTATCCCAATAGATCTATTAAATAACATTCGCGCTCACATAATGTAATTCCCAACTACATCTATGCAATTGACAGTTCATGATAATGGGCTTAACTTGGGTTATCGCTACTTAGGCAAACATGTAATCAATACTTGCGTCCAATTTATAAAACAAAGCATGTTGTGTCCGTTTATAAAACGATGCATATTTTCATCCCAAAAATATATATAACCGTTATCCAAAACGAGTAAAAGTGAGGCTATGGAACTCATAATATCACTTTAAAACAATCACATTGTTATAAATAAACACGAGTAAGTAAAGAGTTTGTAGACAAGCATGTATTCCCCCATCGCGGTTTAATAAACATTCAAAAGATGAAAAGCGAGGTATGAACTACATGATGATGAAGAACATTGGCAAATGGGCAATCTAATATGCACAATACGAACGAAGACGAAGCGCTCGAGTCAGAAGTTGCAATTAAATCTTAAAGGCTAAGTCCCACTAACCTAGATAATGGAATCTGGGTTTCCCGATTGAAGATTACATCAACGTGAACACGTTGTAATAGATTTATCTTTTCAGTCGTAATAATTGGTGATTTGTTTAAATAAATAAAATTTAGAATATACCCAAAGTGTGGTAATATATATACTTTATATAATACATATGACAAATAACACGCCCTCTTATATGTCTTCATACGTGAGTTATATCACAAGGACAATTAATCCAAAATTAGTGAAAATGTATAGATATAACTTGCCAGGATAAATAATAAGATGATTGAATAAAATAATTAACCCAATTAGTTTGACTCATTTTCTGAAAACACTCAATAGATCAACTTATTAAACAAAAAAAAGTACTTATGTAACGTAATCGTACGTTTTAAGATTTTCAATTAAGTTAACCGATGTTTGTAAAGCCTTTTACAACAAATTATAGGTTACCTTCTAGCTGATAATTATAAAATATAAAATAATATTTTATAATTTATATTTAGTTTCCTCGACGACTCGCGCCTAAAATAATCATCTCATTGTAAAAGTATAGTTTTCGTTCATTGGTCGGGTTATTGTATAATACAAGTTAATGTATCTTTTTAAAATATAACTTGGTCCATTTTTATCCGTTTATAACACCATATAATTTTAGTAAAACGTTACTAAATATTAAAATATATATATATTTCGTTATGACATTTTCGGTTATATAATGTTTTCGGCATATTCCGTAAAAACTCGAGCGTTATCCTTATAATTAGTAAATATTGATATCGTTCAATTTTTCATATTTCAAATGCCCTTCCCTATCTAAAATATAATATACATATTATTACATCTAGATTAAACAAGGTAATAATGTTATATTTAATTAACACGTTTAAACCACCAAATAAAATATATTTATCCGGTTTTAATATTTGTTAAAACCTTATGTTATTTTCATAGGTTCGTCCCATGTGAATCAAACGAACCCTTATCGTTATTATAAATACGAATACGAAGATAATAACTAGGTATTTATTTAACCAATTAAACCACCATTTATGTCAAGATTTTATATTTATATATCCCGTGTTATGATTATTCGTCAAGATATAAATCAACAAACCCCTTGTAGTTTCGCTAAGCCCAAAATGCCCTTTTTGTTGTCCTCATTCTATACCAAAATGCAACCTTTGAGTCCCTCTTTAAACCAATCACACCCTAATTGGTGTTAAAAAACCATAACCTCACTCCTATTTCTAGCATAAGAACAAACGCCCCCCCCTTAAATGGTTTTACAACAGCCATAACCAAACACCCCCTTACTCAGCCCTTTGCTGCTGCACATCACCAACGCAACCCTAATGGTGGTGAGAACCACATACACAAACATACCCATTTCCGTGTTACAAAACCAATCCCTACGCCCCTTCACCCGGCTGTCCCGCAGCCAACCATACACCCCCGGCTGTGTTCAACAGCCAACCAAATCAGTCCTTAACTTGTTTAAACCTAACCAAACGCACCCTACTCGTGCCAAACCCAACAACCATCCCGGCTGTTAACCCATCGAAACAAACCCCCTCGGCTGTCCCCGGCTGTTGACAGCCAACCCGACACACCCCCGTGGCTGTGGACCCGCAACCCAACGCACCCTTCGTACTATTAATAACCCAAGAACAACCACTCATAGCTGCTGACCCGGGACCCTTTTTGGGTGGTGGCCGCCACCCACACGCACCCTGCGTGGTGGCTGCCACCCCCCTCTCGCTGCTGCCCCGACCCCACACGAACACCCCCTCCCCTTGGCTGCTACGACAACCAAAGCACCTCTTTGTCTACCGATACAAACCAAACGCACCGTTGTTGTGTTAATAAAACCAACGGGCACCCTAGGGAAGGTGGCGGCTGTGGTGTGAGTTTTGGTAGATATGGTGGCGTGGTGATGATGATGATGAAAGCTGATATGGGAGTAAGTTGTTGGTGATGATGTTCTGGTGGTGAAGCACGGCGGCTGCCATAGGGAGGCAGTGGCTGCTGTGGCAGTGATGGCGTGGGGGTGGTGATGATGGGGTGAAGGTGATGAGGGTGGTGTATGGTGGCGAGTGGGTGGTGCGTGGGGCTGCCATGGTGAGGCAGCGGCGGTGTGGTTGCCGGAGGGGATGGGCGGCGCGTGGCCGGAAGTGAGCTGGTGGATCGGGGAGATCCGGAGATGGAGCTCGTTTTTGGTGTTGGCCGGAAAATCCCGCCGGAAAAGATTTCCGGCGGCGGTGACGTGGTGTTGGCCGGAGAAGAAGGTGGCTGGCCGGCGGTGGGGCAGCCGGACATGGGAGAAGGGAGAGAGAGTTTATAAGTTGGTGTGTGTGTGTATTTTAGATGGAAATGAAATTTTGTATAAAAAAAATGTATTTATATTAAAACTTTAAAGTTGAATGATAAGTGTTAGATACTTGAGGGACCAAATGTGTAACTTTTTCATATACTTTTTGATAAAAGCGGTTCGGGACTAATTTGAGCGACTTAACGGACGATTCAAATCTTGAAACTTGCGCCATTGTTTTCCGAATAATTTTTCTGATAAAAATGTATTTACTGATAATATACATAGATATTTTATAACATTTAAAAAATAATTATTTATTCATTTTGTGAACCCGTTATCGCTTGTCCGACATAAAATAATTTCAACTCGAGTATTTCGCTTATCCGCAACGCATTTAATTAAAAAGATGGCTAATTTTATTAATCTTTTTTATTAAATAAATACTGATAATTAAAAACAAATTTAATTGTTTTATATGTGTGTCCCGTTGTATATTGTACTAAATGTTTGCGGTGCTGTTAAGCCCATTTCGGCTTCGTTTCCAGTCTCGTGGCAAAAAAGAAAAGTTTGTCAGAAAGTCGTTTTCACATCGAATTACTTTAGGGTCCGAGCCGTGAAATTTGATTTAGATGATCGGTCTTAGTAAGTCAAGCCAATCCTAAAAGTCAAAGGTTGAAATCGTCATTCAAAATTTTGAAAATTCTCGGATGTTACAGTACCTACCCCTTAAAGAAATCTCGTCCCGAGATTAAATATGTGTTATCCGCTTAGTGTGTCTAAGAAAAGACTTAAGATTTACTAACCAGCTCGAACATGACATTGATAACTTTTTATTCAAGCAATATCTGGTGATTTCTACACCTCTTAATATGACATAAATTTCGGCCAGGATGACCAGGATATCCAATCCTTTAGAATAGGTAACTTAGGGGAAACATCTATATCAAGTGATTTCAAATAGGTATAAATGCTTTATGAAGAAAGCCTCTTAATAGTGAACACATCAATGGAGAAAGTGTAGTCGCGTGGTTATGTCTATATAACGTCATAAAAGGTCTAAAGGCATAGAGTCTCGTTCTGCTATTCAGTAATGTTGATGATTCACATCAACGTGGCTTATGGATGTAAGTACCCAACTTACTTGGCAGTACTAAATAGTACCATGACTTAAATTGGTGTACCATTGGTTTGCACTGTATAATTCCACTGAATACTATACCTACATGTGCTTATCTCGTTTAAGGTGGGTTTCATCACTTAGTTGATAAAGTTTGTACGATCTGGGACCACTCCAGGACCCAACAACAGCAACCATAACGACGATAACTATAAAAACGTAATGGGAAATGCAAGAGGGTGAGAACCCTCCGAGAAACAATATCCCCAGAATAAAATTTCAATAAATGAGAGGAGCTCGCGAAGCCTTATGCGATAGACGTCGGATTATGGTAGCTCATCGTTAGTTCATTGAATCAGCTCATTAGCCTCAAGTATGTAACACATCAGTTAGTTCCACAACAGTTCTGATTGCGAGGATATGGCAACGGCACGAGTAATAACACAAAATGAGATAAGGTAGTCCCAAAGAGCTTAAGATTCTGTCGAGTGTTTTTGTAGAACCCGATTGTGTATCTAGACCCTTTTCAACAATTCTGCTATATTCGAATTTAGGCTTCATACTAGTCATATCGGATACCATTAAGCCCACTCATTTATAAATTTATTATTACATAAAGAATCGTCCTAATTTATGTAAATAAATCATATTGATAAACTTATGGTTTTCGGTGTTATAATTTATTTATTAACTGAATGAGGCGTCCAATCTTATTAAATAAACATATTATAACTCATCTACTTAATAATCCCCGATGGCAATACGCGTACCCACATAACTTTTCAAGGTTGAAGTATGACATGACGATGCTTGTGTCCAATGAGTATGGGACGAGTGATTTAAAAAACTCGTCTTTGGAAGCTGGATGTTAAAAACTGCAGGACGAGATACAATATAAGAGTAACAAGATAGTTAATGAGTACCTTGGTAGAGTAAACCGGTAAAGTCTCGATGAACCATTTAGCAATAGCAATTATGCATATAAAACTTCCTATTACAAGTCCCGCAATACAATAACTTGTAACCTTTTAGATTCATAACATAATCCTATGGAGACAGAATTATAACGGCCTTCGTGTAATACGATATTAAATAAAGTTATGAGAATATAATATTCTTAGAGGACCATTGTTTAACTACAATGTCTGCTAACTAAGTGAGATCATTGCGCAACTCCAATGTTCCCACCCCCACCCCCCCCCAAGAACAAGATGAGACCATTGTATAACTCACAATGTTCAAACGAGTATAAGAGAACATTGTATAACTCACCAATGTCTTAAAATGTTCTGATAATTTAAATAAAGCCCCACTCTTATATAAATAAGCGTACGATATATTCAAAAGGAATGCAAGCATATCTAAATATGATATATATGTATGCCACGTAACACTTAATAGCAGCTCGTAACGTAAAAGCACATAATCAAGTAGCCGAGAAAGCACATTGAAAAATGTTTGTGTTGATGCAATGTTTGTGAAAACGACTAAATCTAGGGTAAAAATGCAACCTAGTTCTCTATAGCAGTGCTCAGATACCAATCTGTAACACCCCCAAAATACAACAATGCAGCGGAATACCACATGGGGTGCTACTTCCGAATTTTAGTAAATAAAAGAAAAAAAAAAAGTAATTAAAGTCCTAGTTATAATCTAAAACCTAATTAGACTTAAACTAAAACACATCTAGGGGGTTTATAAATACAAGATTAAAATCCCTAAACTCCCATATGTGTGAGTTCGACCGGCCATAGAGAAGAGGAAGAGAGAAGACGATTTTTTTAGGGTTTTACTTTTAAGGTACGATCCGATCTTTTTAATTTTAGTTTGTTTATAATTCTAGTAATCAAAACGTGATGGATTAGGGTTATAAATTAGGATTTATAAATTAGGGTTCTTAGGTTTCTGGAAGTTTATGATGTATAGGTCATGTTTGATCATTAGTTTAATTGTTTACATGATTGGGATCGTCGGTTAGGGTTTAATCTTTGAGGATAGTCGTTTTAATTCACTGCAGAAATTTAGTCAGACTTGTAGAGGTCATAACTCGGTCATAAAAGATCAAATAAATAATTTACAACATACTGGAGATAACCTCAGAGAGTCTACTTTCCAGAAAAGTCGGCCTCATGAGTTTTTATGGTCGGGAAGTGGGTCAAATGGTCATTACAAAATCAGTGTGTAAAACAGTGACGAATTTCAGTTTTGGTTTTTATTTTTCTAAAAATACTTAGACATTGAGTTAGAGGCTCTAAGTCACGTGGAAGTTAGTTCATATATTGTGTGTGTTCCCTGAATTTTGGCTAAGGTCATAGTGAGGTCTAAGTTGGTTAACCAATGTCATACTTTTAGAAGGTCAGATTTTGGACGAATTCTTAACAAAGTAGCATGATGAATTTTGGTTTGAATTATGGGAGTGTTTAAGTGGTGCGTTTAGGACGCGTAAGTGGGTGTAAAATTCTGCTTAAAACCAGAAAGTGCAAAGTGTAGTATCAAAGTCTAAATGGCATATGTAAGAGTGGGTAAAGGTTTTAAATAAGAATAGGACTATGGTAGATAGCTTAGATATCCATCATAGTTGAGGTTACATCATATTGGGTCGAATGCCTAATTGATGGTAGCTTATAATGTGTTTAATTGTTTAGATTGTTCGTGAAGTTTTGTGAAGTTTTGTTGGATCCTTTTGGAAGCTAAACATCAGGTGAGTTTCATAGTCCCACTTTTACTTCGTTTTAAATTGGGATGGAAATAATGCTTGTGTTTTAAAAGGTTTTGAATTGCTGTGATTATGTGTAAATTGAGTATCAAATGTCAGGCTTACAAACAAAACAAGCTTTTATTTTATGTACTTTCTTAAAATCAATCATTTGTTTTTGTGAATTTTCACCACTTTTATCAGCTTGACTCCTAACAGCTTGAGTCACATTAGGTTCAACAAAACTAACAGTTTTGACAACACACACATCATCCTCATCATCTGAGGTCCAATCCTCAATGATGACTTCATTCCTAATTAAAAAAATTTTTTTAAAAATATTAATCTTTGACAAAACAAAACGTTTCATTGACAAGACGAAGGTTTTAACTAGAGTTTGCTTTCATTTGTGGTACCTACAGTTCCTGTTAGTTTATAGTTGTCTTAGCTCTATGAGTTTATATCTAAACAGCATACTCATCTAGTCCTGCAAATAATATATCAGCTCTTGGGGTTAGTGGGTTCCTTGTAATTGGAGGGGGAACGGCATGATACTCATTTGCTTTAGTGAACCTATTATTTGCTAGTGTGCTCTCTTTCAATCACATAGACCTACCGCAAAAACAGTCAAACTGTTTTCACTATCATTTCAGATTTATTACACAAATCTCCATTTTTGTGTCCAAACCATGAATCCATTTTTTATCATAGTAACTCATCTACTATTGATATCTTAGTGAGATTCTTTGATGTCCCTTCCATTTTTCAATCTTGAGTTTCAATTCATCTCTTTCCTTAACTACCTTTTCTACTCCAGATTTAGTTGTTAATTTTATTCCTCTACACTTAAGATCATAGTTTTTGGAAACTCATACTCTTACACCAAGCCATTTATATTTTCTTTGTCCAAGAATTCTAGCCTTCTAGTGACTCTAAGGCTATCTCCTAACCCTAATTTCTATTTGGGCTTTGTTATGCTTTTTCCTCGTCTCAGTAATCATAGTTCTTTTGAAGTATTTTAAATGATTCAAGACATTTAGAACATTTTTGTACCTCACTGTCAGAAGACATGAAGAGCTTGAGAGGAGAATACCATGAAAGCATAGTTGAATGGTTCTACTTCAAAATCATTCTCCCAGTCATAGCCTCCTAGACCATCTTGAGCCACCAGTGCCTGAGATGAAGATTCAGTTGTTTGTGCATTGCTCCTGCCATTGTCACCATAAGGTCTTCTTCCTTGATTCCTTCCTGATCTACATTCTATAGCAAAATGTCCTTTTCTATGACAGTTGTAGCACTCAATCTTTGACTTATCAAGAGAAACAGGTCATTTTTCTTTGAACCTGTCCTCTGAATGAACTTCTTTAAACTACTTACAGTCAACAATAGCCACTCCATCGAAGATCCAATAATCTAAGTCATCTCCATCCATCTGCTGAAAATCCTCATTCTCAAGTTGAGGACTGGTTGTTGGTTGTGCAAGAAAGGAGTAAGCTATATCATGAGCACTTGGAGTAGATGGAACTTGATTAATTCCACCAGCAGTACTAACCCCAAAATCTCCACTGGCAGTACTAACTTCATTAGTACTGTTAGTATTCTCAGAGGAAAGAAAAGCCAAGTTCTGTGAAGCAGAGTTGGAACCTGAAGACCTTTTCAATTCATCTTCATACACCCTAAGATTGTTGTAAAGGTCATCAATATCAATGTCATCAATATCTGGTTTATTTCTCATGATCAGTGCTATTTGACTCCATGAAGGAGGAAGACTTCTTAAAAACTTCTGATTAATGTCTTCCTTTGATACATAGGCTCCATGAATTTCCAGTTGACTTATGAGTTTCTGAAATCTATCATAAGCCTTATCCAAAGTTTCATTAGATGCAGTAACAAAATTTTCAAACTGATGTTCAATAAAAAAAAAAAAAAAAAAGAACATTTCCTTTAGCATCTTTTTGGATTCCTCATTACCTCCAAATCTAGATTTTATTGCAGCCCACAAAGATTTAGCATCAAGAACATTATGGAACTTGAGGAGGTACTCATCATGTATTGCTAAGAGCAAGATGCCTCTAAATCCTTTTCTTGATTCCTTCTAGCAGCCAATTGTTTTGCAGTCTTAGGAACAGGAGGACTAGATTGTTCTCCTGAAGGTGTAGCCTCATCTTCCAGATCTCCATTGACAATAATATCCCACAGATTTTGATATGTGTGACAAATGTATTGTCTCATCCTCATACTCTAGATATCATATTCTCCCTTCTTAATGATAGGGATCTTCATACAGTGAATTGTTGTAGAGGAGTATCCTGAATCAGCCATCTCTTTGATTTGTAGTAGTTCTGATTCGAAAGAAGTTCTTCTTTTTCAGAGTTTCCTCACAGGCTCTGATACTACATGTAAAGAATCGTTTAAGCCCATCTAGGATCGTTTTACATATTATATTGAACACGCAGCAGAATAATAAGGAAGCAATATTATCAAACAAGGTTTTATTATTGAACATTCCACCTTTACCCCAAACACTATAATTTGGGATTACTAACTAATAAACTAACTATTTTGTGGGACGTGTAAACCCACTCAAACAACACGTTTTCTATCTATGATGCACACACACCCCTTTGCTAGACGACTCTCATTGGAGAGCTCTATGTTTTTGGATGTATTTTTCTAAATGCCTGGACCTCCTTTTATAGGATAAGGAGTCCTAGGCTTACAAGGAAACTAATTAATATATTAATGAGAGAATTAATAAATTATTCAACATTATCTTCTCATTAATATTCATTCTTATCTTATTTTGACCAAATCTTTATTTTCTTCTACATCTTGTAGATCTTCATGATGACATTTTTGGTCCTTCTTATTTCCATCTTATTTCATTCTTTTATTCACTTTGTCTCATCAAATCAAGAATCCCAACAATCTCTTTCTTTTTCTTTTCTATTTTTTTGTTTCTTTTTGAATAACATAATACATCATAACATGGGGTTTATAACACGTACCCCTACACTTGAGCTTTTACATGCTCGATATTTACAATCTAACTAATGACCCGATTTAAGGTGGATCAAAATAACATGGAGATCATCTAACAAACGTATGGGGGGTATTGACTTAACTTTTCTTCCCCATATAATTATTAAACTTTGCACATTTTATTTTTATTGGTTACATAAAGTGTTTACGTTTCGCAATTAAATACATTTAGGCATACCCAGAAGCACCAATACCTATCTATACTCAACCAAATACCCATAATTATACCCAATACTAAAAAATTACACAATTTCCTTATATATATGTATATGTGGTCGGATATAGAGATGAAAACATAAAGATATTTTAGTTTGACAAATTTAATTAACATGTGTTATATATCTTCACAAGCTAACTTCACCAACTAAATCTGGTACAACATATGTTTCATTAAAACATTAAGCTATGACTAGTAACTTGGTCTTTTTCTTACTTATTTCACTCCTCTTGTCTAGAGCTCCCTAATAGTAACATCAACTAGATACTTGGAGTATAAAAGAGTGTTAACTAGTAAGAAAAACATACAACACATTTTCCTAAGTGAAAACAACACAAACACTCTCTCTTTGTCTCTCCTAGGCCACAACCAAACTACAAGCACCCTAAATAATCCTTAGTTTTTATTCTAGTAAACATACAAGTGATCTAACATCATATCTAAGGTATAACAAGAAGGTTTGAAGGCTTGGTTTAATATTTACAAGGGTTAATCAAGAAAGGTTTAAGATTAGGGTTTTATTGGATTTAAGGTTTTCTAAGTATTAGAAGCTTAGGTTTAATATCTAAACTAGGGTTTAGATCTTTTTGTTCATCATCTTACTTCATATTAAGGTTATCTAAAACCCTTAACCTCTTTATATTTGTGATTTTATGTATATATAATGTTTATATAATAAATCACCATCCAAGAAACTTATTAACATGTGAAATGGATCTTTTACTTGTGATCATGGTATGATATACTTTTTTATATGTTATATGGATGTTAAATACATGTTGTAATGGAAGTATAAGTATTATTCAAGTGTTGGGTTGTTTCTGTATAATGTATATATATTTATTGGTTTAAAAGTTCAATTATTAAGTTTATAAGTAAAAGTGATGTGAGATCTTGTTATCATGGATAATATTTAGACAAATGATGGACTAAGGACCTAACATATATGAGACATGTAATATAATGTGTTGTAGAGGACTTGTAACAAGGTTACTAGATTAAAAATTTATAAAAATAAGTTTTAAACTCATTTTAACACAAATGCCAAAACCTATTGTTTTTAATTCGAATATAACACCTATTTTACATTTTTATAAAATACTACACGTCATGACGATCGTAAGCATGTAGAGAACTTGAAAAACCGATTTATAACAAAAAAGATATGCCATTTGCAAGTTATACGATAATAAATGCTTTTATAAAAAAATTATAAAAAACTTATTACTATTCACATCTAATATTAATGATTGAGTATTTTTCATATAAAGTACATATTTTTAGGATTCCAAAACCTTAAGAATCATAATTTTTTGATCAATAACGAAGGAGTTATGGATTTTTCATGTTTACGATAATTAAAGACAGTAAAACTCACTATTCATCTCAGATACTTTTGTAAAAATACATTATTTAGATAAAACTTTTAATTACGAAGACGTGCTCGAAAGAATCACTAAAATCGGAGTTAAAACGAATAAGATACGACTTTTATGAGTTTACGATAATTAAATTTATAGTGCATGCACAGTAAAAAGTATTATTGACCAGAGGGTTGTAAATATGAAAATGTAATATTTTAATAACTCTTCTTAATACGGAAGCGTGGACATAAGAAACGTACGAAATGGACTTAAAACAAGAAAGTTATGAAATTTTTACTAAGGAAATATTTATAAACATTTTAACTTTATAAATGATATTTCTCTAAATACAAATAGATGGTGATGTAGCTATATAGAATTATATATGGTCTTAGTTATTCAAAGTACATATTACATACACAACCTATAATTAATTAGGTTGCATCCGGGCGTATTCGTGATGCATTTTCTGTTTGTGATTTACATTATCGATTCAGTCACTCAAAGTGAGTTCATAGCCCCACGTTTTACATTTATAATGATTTACAAGTTTGAGGTGAGAAACATATGCATGTTTTACAAATTGGACGCAAGTGGACATTTTACATTACGATTACGTGTTTGCCTAAGTAGCGATAACCCTCTGAGCCCATTATCATGAACTGTCAATTACTTGTTGTGAGAGCGAATGTTATAAATAGATCTATTTGGGATTGACATCCCCATTCGGGTGAGTCATTCTCACTATGACGGTATGCCGAACAATGAACGTATACCATGTCGGATTTGGGATGTTGCGGGTTAGAACATTATCACGGGAATGTTGGCAGTTTATATTGAAATTCATACACGTCGAGCTTCAGTGTCATGAGCTTAGGGAAACATAATTTCATTCATTGATGTTTGCATCTGTTGCATTATCATGGGGAAATCTTGCGGTCCTACACTATACATTTTACAAACCTATGAATTCACCAACATTATGGTTGACATTTTAAAGCATGTTTTCTCAGGAGATCAATGAGGTACAAGGCAAGGGATACATTGGTGGTCGTTATTTTGGATGTCATATGCATTAAAGATTTGGTTGCATTACATTTTGGGGAAACATTTGTTATGGACTAGAATCTTTATATTTTGAACATCGAACAAGTGAAGCTTCGGGCTTTTGTAATAAACAATTTATTAATTCCAATGTATCGGTTTTAAACGACTTTTAAATGGTCGTTCTTATATATATCTTGTGCTATTGACCTATGAAGTAACACTCTCAACCCATATTCCACTACAACCCAATTTGGGGGTGTTACACCTAGGCAGAGTACCTAATCTTTGTAGTAGTAGTATAGGCAAGCCACGAGGGTTGTTATCGTTCTTTAGGGGAATAGGTTGGGAAGGCTTGATCACGGTCTAACAGAATTCTAAGGGTTGAGTGAAGATTATTTTTGTGTTTTTATATTTATAAGAAAGCAGATAAATCATATGTTTGAGAGGTTTGGTTGGTTTTAGCTATTAAACTAAATAATAAACTAATCTACTGGTGATAACAATATAATAAAAAGATTGTATTCGTTTAATCATGTATTACTCCCTAGATTGCTTCTTCTAGTGTTGTTGCTTTGTCACACTTGTGAAGATTTATGTAATTGTTTCCTAAGTCATGAACAAATTTCATGAACCCGCCATCTATGTAATATTATGTTGAGGCAAAACACAAAGTAAGGTAGTATGAAGACTATTACCCGGCCCCCAAGAGTATATTAAATGCATTTGAAATATATTAATATTGGATCAACCATATTAAGGGTAAGATAGTATGAAGACTATTACCGATGGTATCCTTTTTACAAAATTATGTTTCCATAGACATATCAACAGTGATACAGACAAAAGCTAGTTTTCTAAAGCCTAACATGCATATTCATCACAAAAAGCAACACCACTAAGATCTACATTCTAGGTTTCATACAATCATAAATGAACACAATAAAAGGTTTAGCCAAGGATGTTAAAGATAAAGCCAGAACAATAAAGAATCAAACAACAAGACATATTGAAGGATTAAGATAGTCTTACTTGATTAAAACATGAATTGAAGGAGTTACAAGAGGGTTTTGAGGCCCTAAAATCGTCCTAATAAGCTGCCAAACAAACTAGGGTTTGTACCCCTTTTTTACTCTAAAGTTACACACATAAAACCCTAATTTCGGGTTTGTATATATAAATAAATCGTTGCGATGGCATCGCGTTTTAATCATGACACCATCGTGAAGAAGAATATTCTAGATCTTGGGCTGTGTCGTGCGAACTGACGCCGTCATGATTTCTTGTGACACTGTCATGAGATGAAATGTGACGGCGTCATGTGTATCTTGTGACGCCGTCTCTAGCCTCTAAGAACATAATCTTGAGAAATGTTGGTATAGGTCCGTAGTCTTGTCCGTTTCTTCTCCAAATGAGCCCAAGTCACGTGTATTTCCTCCAAATGCCTTTCAAATGCTAAATACCCAAAAAGGAATGATTAAGTACCTATTTTGGGCATAAATGCACGATTTAGGTGGTTAAACGACCCCGAAAAAGTGTAGAAAATGACACCTCATCAGTCGCTTATGTTGTTTTCTGACACTAAGCTAAATGTCAAGTCCTAATCTTAGCTAGAACCAATCTACCACTTCACAAGCAATATACAATCACAAGATCTACACTATCGGATTTACACATAATCTGAATCACATAATTACACAAGATAATTACGATAGAGATTTGGTACTTAGAAGAAGAGATGGGAAATCACTAAATAAAAATTCGTTTCTTAGCGAATACTAATGTTCTTCTCTTGCACTTGATAGAAGAATGAGAAAGATGAGATGAGATTGGATCACTTAAAACAAGATCAAAGGGTGTTAGTGATCAAGAGATTTAGAGAGAGAAAAAAGGTTTTTAGAGATAAAAAGTTATTTGAAAAATTCATGCTAAGAGGAATGTTTTTCTGCCAGCAATAGTGCAATATTTATAGCCAGCGAATCTAACGGTCATCTGGGGGTGGTCCCGGCAGTCCAAGATATATCTGGGGGCCGCCGGACCTATAAGGGGCCGCCTAGTAAACTTCGCTCCTGTTTTTGTCTTTTTGTGGGGAAGGTTGTATCTGGTATGAAAGCTTACATTTTGGGGAGAAAACCAGATTCAAATTTATTATTTAGGTAAAACATTTTCTTTTATTAAAAAGTATTTATGTATATTTATTTTTTAAAAATACTTTTGTGAAAATGTAATGGTTTAGAAAAATATTTTCTTGATCACTAATCATGCTTAATGATTTGTTTGTACATACTTTAAGTGATTAATCATAGAAATGGAATTTTACGATTAATAATTTATAAACGTTTATTTTCATCGTAACAGTTTTTACATTTTGTTATTATCAAAATGTTGAGAGCTCAAAAAATATAAACAACATTTTTAGACATTATTTGTATTAACAATCTCCCCATTTTTGATGATGACAAAGTATAAACTCATTTTGTATAAAATTAAAAATTTTAAATTATTAATTAGTTTTATTCCATTTCTCCCCCTTTTTGTCGAATTCAAAAAGGATGATCGTCGAATTGTTGCAGAAAGAAAGAAGTCAACGATATCAAGACTCCCCCTTGATGTAGGCTCCCCTCGTTTGGAGCACCAAGGGATCGATCTTACAAAAATTGTATGCTACAAAACAAAGTTAAATGTACAAGTGCAAGACAAATATCTTTTAAGTATAACGCTAAATTTAAGTCACCCATAAAAGAGTTTCATTTATTAATTAAGAAACTCATACAAAAGTAAACATAATTTATTGAGTCATACAACATGCAATAGATCTAAGACAAGAAAGGGAACATTAATCCATAAACTACACTACAATCTAAACATACTACATAAGATAGAAAAGGATGAGTCCTAGATGATTCATGATTCATAGGGGATGACTTTTGAACAAAAGGTTGAGGTGACATATTATGAGAATTTTTTAAAAACATTTCAAGGTGGAGGTGGAAAGTGTGAGGTGATTTAGGTAGTGAGAAGATTCTCAAAATGGACAAACATGATGTTCATCTCATCTCTTAAGGTTAAGAAAAGAATTTGGTTGTGAGAACAACATATGCATGTTGACCTATAGTAGTTATGATAGTTGTAGTAAAGAGGATGGCCCATGATAGGTGGTTGAGGTTGTGGTGAAGATGGCAGTGATGAAGTACCAAGAATGTGATCAAGAGGAGTGATTGATGATAAAGAAAGGGTGATATCTAAAGAAGGATGACTTTGAAGTAGTTGAGGGTTTGAAGGTCTAGGAGGAATATCCAAGATGTTGTCAATCAAAGGGTCCAAAGGTTAAGGAGAGGTTGGTTCATTAGATGAAGGTGGTGAAATATGAAGTTTTGATTGAAAAGAAGATGATGTGTTCTCTTGGCTTGATGAGGATCATTGGTTGATGGAGTTTTTGATGGTGCATTTGGAGGAGTTGGAGATGAAGAAGGTATGGTAGGAGAAGGTGTAATGAGGTTTTCATCATCATTTGTGAGATCAACAAAGAATTGTTTTGGGGGTATGATGGTGAGTTTGATTTTCTTAAAGCCATGGGAGGAAGAAGCTTGAGTGGAATCCATGCTAGAAAGGTTTGAAGAAGATGAAGATGATAAGAAGAGTGGGAAGGATGGCTTATTTAATTAGGAAGTATAGGATTGAAGTGGCAAAGCATGAGGATGAAGAAGATAGATTCCAAAAGTGGTTTAGCAAAATGCAGGAAGTTTAGTTGGGCCTAGATAAGAGAATAGTCAACTACACAGAAAATCAGGTAGTCACAGTAAAATTTTCGTAACTCTGAAGGCGGTCCTATAATTATATGGCGGTCCCAGATATATTAGGGGGCCGCCCCTTATTTATGGGGGCCGTTTCTTAGAGAAATAAAAAATCTTCCAGGTTTTCAAAATGTTGTAAAACAAGTCCATATAAAGTTTTCTAAAGTCACCCTTTTGCAGTCAATCCTATTTCACTATGAATCATCTAATACTTAGTAATTCAATTCATAAAACTAACCATCCTAAATTTAATCAAGGAAGCACGTGTATGCATATCAGCTAAAAGATAATCATGCATAATATCATATAAGTAATCATAGTGTATCAAGGTGCATGCAGTCAGGGGTTTAGGATGATAAAATGGAATGATCATCCAAGGCAAGGTATGTTGCCCATACTAAGTACTAAGTTACTAAAAAATAGCATAAGTTTGAGTACCTAAGAATAATAAAGTAGTAAAAATAGTTAATAATGTTACATAACAATTTTCCAAATTGCTCATTTCTTCTTCATGTTTCTCCACAAGTTCCTGAGGCCTTTCCTGATTGAACTTAATCCACCACGATGATCATCTCGTAACTGAACCTGACGATTGATAATTTTGGTTTGGCGGGTGTAAAATGGTTCCATGTTAGGGTCAATGTTAGGTGGGTTTTGAAAGACTTGGGGAACATCATTTGTTAAGGAATTAACAAAACGAGTAGGGGAAGGAGTGCTTGCACACGAGGTCCCTTCGTCATTTCCATCATCATCATCGTTGAGATGAGAGGAGGATGGTTGAGCAAAAGCTGAGGAAGAAGAAGTGGAGTGACGACCTCTTCTCATGCCACAATCCTTTCTAGTCTTTCACTTTTGTTGAGCGGTAAGAGGATTCATGACACGATGGTACAAGACATAAGACTCATTGTGCAACTCAGGACTTTCATTCGTGATGAATTTAAACAAATGTGTTAATAGCATACAATAGGGTAAAATTAACCTGGATTGTTTAGTGACCCACTCTATTTGTTTTGCCATATAAAAGGCAAGGTTAAACTTTTTGAAGTTTGAAACACAATAAAGCATGTAACAAAGACACACGAGAACATGGTCCTGATTATCCCCTAGACAGAAAACATCTTCCCGGATAATTTATTCCAAAGGCTTCAAGGTAGACATAATTTCACGAGTGAGAATTTGATGATCTTGAACATCAATTTCTTGCTCATGACGGATGCGAATGACTTGACCTTCTTGATCATTTTGAATATATGAAATGATGTCATTAGGAGAAGGAGGGTTGGTTTGATATGGACCATCCTTAGGACAGCATATGCCAACTCATCAAGTGACTACTTGTCGGTAAAGACGCAGGCACCCTCATAAGGTATGTCAAGAATTTGAGCAAATTCTTCAACAGAGTAAGAAAAGAATTGATTTTAAATCACGAATTCGATAAACATTTGACCTTCTTCGGAATAATTTATTTGATATTGACTATAGAATTCAAGTATGAAGTGAGGACACATTTGTTCATTGATTTCAAGAAGACACTCAAACTCAAGAAAACTAAACATAGACCGAACATAGTGTAGATCCGTAAAGTCATCAAAAACCACCCGACCCTCATGAATGTAGCGACTTTTAAGGTTTCTTAGTCTTTCTTTTAAAGGTGAACGATATTCATGTAAAATTATTGGGATGTAGTGCCTTGTATTTTTGTGATCTTCAGATGATTTACGAGGCATGATTACCTAGAAAGAAAGTATTGAAGTCACATTTTATTATCATTTACTTGTATTGTTGCATTGACATTGTTTCTAGTGTGTGCCTAAATGTGACAAATGTAGAGTAACGATTAACTCGACCTAGAAATAAAAATCCTAAGAGTTAACCTAAACGCTCCTTAATTTTATTTTGCTCATCCAAACAAGTCAAAAAATACGTATAAATTATGTATCTCAAATTTTGTTCCTGAGATCATTATGCATGTATTTGAAAACATTTTTAAGTTGTATTAACAATGCATAACAACAATTTTATTTGGTTCCTAACGTGAGTGATTTGAAAATAAAATTGGGGTTTTGGTTCAAAATCAATTTTTCGACAAACTCACTAATGTATGCAAATCCTATGTCTAAGGAAAGCATATTATACATTGTATTCTAGTAGTCCTAATTATATAAAATTGAAAGAAAAATAAAAAATCCCCAATTTTAATTTTGTGTTCATCATGAACCTTAGACTCAAATTGAAAGAAAATAGATGAAATGACATACAATTGATGATATTTATGATGTTAGGAATGATTGTATGTGTTGATTCTATCTTCAATTTAAGTTTTAATGGTTGATTTGAGTTTTTGGGTTAGTTTGGTCGTGTTCGTCGCTGCAGCAGGGAGAGGGGTGTTTGTTTTGAGTTTTGAAATTTTTTGACTAAGTGTGAATAATATGTGTCTGCTGGTGGCGGTCCCATATAGATCAAGGGGCTGCCCAAACATGCTTTGGGCCGCCTGGGATATGGGGGCCGCCTGGGATATGGGGGCCGCCCTCAGCGAGGGTTCTTGGACTGAGTTTTGATGAAAATTTTACAAAGAGGAGTGACGTTTTAATTTGCATTTCGCGAATAAAAAAATACTCAAAGTACTTCGGATGAAGTATTTAAGTTGTCACGACACGGAATGGAACACGGACTAGAATCGAGACTAGAAGAAAGAGAAGCGGACTAGCACGGTTTATGGAATGTGTTCCATCATTCCTAAACCAAGACGTAGATAATTAAACGATTCACATTTAAGGGGTTTAGTAAGGATGTCGGTGATATTGTCGAAAGACGGTACTTTTTCAATTGAAATATGTCCTTTCTGGACATTATCACGGAGAAAGTGATGACGTATTTCGATGTGTTTAGTACGAGAGTGTTGCACTGGGTTTTTGCTAAGGTCAATCACCCTTTGGTTGTCGCACATGATCGGAACATTGTCGAGTCGTACGTCGTAGTCGATGAGAGCTTGTTTCATCCATAGTGCTTGTTGACATGCCTTTTCGACGCTTACGTATTCAGCTTTGGTAGTGTATTTAGCAAGAGCGGTTTGTTTCTTAGAGAACCAAGATGTCAAACAACATCCCATGAACGTACAAATACCGCTAGTACTCTTTCGGTCCACATAAACTCCCACATGATCATAGTCGGCATATACTACGGTTTCTATGTCGGTCCCCTTGAGATACCATAATCCTAAGTGCGTAGTGCCTTTAATGTATCGGAAGATACGCTTAACCACTTCAAGGTGGGAGGTTTTGGGA
>BQNB010056146.1:16751-38789 GCA_026074375.1 Tanacetum coccineum | reverse complement strand
AAATTTAGCACTCCTAAATCCTTTTAAGCCCTATATGTCGATCGTCCCCCCTATTTATTATTTATTTATTTATTTATTAATGACCCTATTACTTACATTACCTTAAGTTTTTATAAAAACCTTAGCTAATTTGAGTAAACCTTTTTACATAAACGCCACCTACTAGACTTTCTAAAAATAACTTTTCATTTCACATCTCACTTTCTATTTATGGAAAGTCTACTGCGAACTTCCATATTTCACTAACATGCTTCCTTTCCAATAACTTACACTTCTTATAAACGCTTAACTCTTAAAAACCAAGAATTAACGTAGCAATGCATGCAACACGTGTTTCATTTCCATTATCACCACACGTGAACTAATAGAATACTTAACACCAAACTCATATGCACACAAAATAAGATAATCATTTACCTCTAAAATGACATCATGCACATATGTAAACCACTTCAACATACATATAGAACACATAGCACGTAAGAAACATACAAAATGGACACTTAGCCATTTCTAAAGGTATAAACTAACCTGCTCAAATCACGGTTGTCACAACATTATCTCAGAAAACTTATCACATAGTTCAGTAGTAGTAGAAGCAAAAATTATATCGTCAACATAGATTTGTACTAGGAGGATATCTTTGCCTTTTCTGCTGATGAACAATGTGGGATTAACCGTGCCTTTGGGAAATCCTTAGGATAGCAGAAACGATGACAATAGATCATACCATGCGCGTGGAGCCTGTTTCAACCCATATAGAGCTTTCTTTAGTCTGTACACGTGATTAGGATTGTCTAGATCTACAAATCCATCCGGTTGGCTAACATAGACTTCTTCACGCAAAATGCCATTCAAAACTGCCATCTTTACATCCATCTGGTAGATGACCATATAAATATGAGCAACAAACGCGAGAAATATCCGAACAGCTTCTAGTCTAGCCACGGGAGCAAAGGATTCTTCAAAATCAATTCCTTCTTCCTGACGGTATCCACGAGCTACCAATCTTGCCTTGTTTTTTAATATGCCCCCCAATTCATCCAATTTGACCTTATATATCCATTTTAAGGTGATAACCATCACTTTATCTGGATGAGGAACGAGTTCCCATACTTCAAGACGTTCGAATTCATGTAGCTCTTCTTGCATTGCCTTAATCCAGCATGACTAAGTTAGTGCATCTTTGTACGTCTTAGGTTCAACTAAAGTTAGAAAGGCATCATAGTAGCAGAACATGGCTTGTTTGTGTAGTTGGAGTCTTGTGGAAACGGGTCTGGAAGGGTCACCAATTATGTTTTGTAACGGATGATCCTTTTTCCATTTATTGAGGTGTTCTGAGATTGGAGCGTCTGAGTGCATAGTAGTAGGAATAACATCCGATGATAAGGATTCTTCAGAAACAGTTTCTGGAATTGGAATGCCAAAATAATGATCGTTACTTATATGTGCAACCTCAAGGTCATGTGACTCTTCTTCAGCACAGAGAGGAATTGTTTGGGATTGTGATTGTGGAGTGGTTTGTAAGGTACTTGGTGAGGATACATCTTGATCAATAGTTGTTGAGGAAGGTGAACCGGTTGACTCAACAGAAGCTGAAGCTTCTTCTACAGGAACTAAAGAGGCAACGCTAGCTGGAGGAGAGAAGAACTCATCAAACACTAGTTGAAACACAAGATCCCATTCATGCCTTGATGGTGGTACAAACAATGCTGAAGGAGGAGGGTTTGGAACGAGTCTTGAACAGGGTGTTGCAAGAGTCATGTCATGAAGCGCAGGTTCTAAACTGCTTTGTTCAGAAGCCATTGTTGTCAGCTCATCAAAATCGACATGTATGGTTTCAATGATTTTTCGGGTACGTCTATTATAAATACGGTAAGCTTTCTTCTTTGGAGCATATCCTATGAAAATACCTATATCAGCTCTAGCTTGAAGTTTTCCCAAATTCTCACTATCATTGTTTGGTAGCAAAGTGCACCAAAAACGTGAAGGTAGGATAAGTCAGTTTTTCTATCATGTAAGAGCTTATAAGGAGTTTTTCCATGGCGACGTCGTATAATGGATCGATTTTGGGTGTAACATGTTGTAGCGACTGCCTCGGCCCATAGAAATAAAGGAGGTTTTGCGTAGATTAACATTGTTCAAGTGACTTCAACAAGAGTACGATTTTGCCTTTTAACAACTCCATTTTGTTGTGGAGTTCGCGCAACTGATGTTTCATGAGAGATGCCAACATGTTCATAGTAGTCTCGTAAAGTTTGATTAACAAACTCAGTTCTATTATCTGTACGAATGTTCCTTATAGTTGCATTCAATCTAATTTGTATCATTTTCAGAAACTTAATTATAAAATCAGGAGCTTCATCCTTTGATGCTAGAAACTTCACCCATGTGAACCGAGAGTAATCATCCACAATGACGAGGACGTACTTTTCCCTATTTACACTTGCAACACGCATATGCCTACATAGATCCATGTGCAGAAGATATAGTTTTTCTTGATTGGTGTCTTCAGATTTAGGTTTATGTGATTGTTTCTTGCTTTTTCCTATGGCACATGCAGAACACAAATGATCCTTTTCAAATTTAAGTCTGGGAAGACCACGTACTAGACCGTGTCTGGCTAAGTGATTAATAGCACCAAAATTTAAATGAGACTGACGACGATGCAATAACCATGACTTAGTCTTTGTGGCTTTTGACAAGAGACATATAAGAGAAGACGCCATCATATCCCTAATGGATAAAGAATAAAGATTAGTTCCTTGAGATCCTAAGAGTAAATCAACACCTTCCAAATTACGAACAAAGCATGTGTTTTTTGTGAAAGCTACTTCATGATCTGAGTCGCAGAATTGACCAACGGAGAATAGATTGTGTCCTAGTCCTTCCACATAATTAACCCTTGAAATTATGATGTTCCCTATATGATAATCACCATATTCCATAATCTTCACAACTTTGTCGTTACTAAATTTGACAATACCAAGAAATTTATGAACGAAATTGGTGAGCTAAGAGCGATCTCTGGTCATGTGCTTGGAGCATCCGGAGTCCAAATACCACAGAACAATTTGGACAACCTGCAGTCGATAAGAGAAGAAGAAGATGGAGAAACTGAAGTATCGGATCCCTGAGATGTACCGGGTTCCATTCTTTTAGCAGCCATAGATTGTGCAACCTTAGGTTTGCTATTTGGAACAGACTTAGGTACTTTAGGTCTCCTGTATATACTTTACTTACTACATGTTTTGGTGCCACTACTTCAAGAGGAATGGGAACCCTAAGAGGCACTCTATTAGTGGCGGTTAACCTAATTAAAGGGCACGCATTTCCAACTAAGGTGAAAGTCCTTCCAGTGGGTTTCCATTTATATCCAACAGAGTTAAACACTTTACTAGTAGGTTTCCATTCTTTTCTCTTTTTATATTTTTAGAGACAGATTTAGCACGCACATTCATACTATTCACATGATCATTTAAACACATAGCATGATTAGCATCAAACAAACATTCATTGCATACAGAACAAAGAGCCTTAGCACCTTTAACATGATGCTTAACATGTTCATTACAGACATTTTTAGAATCAGAGTTCCTTTTATTCAAACTAGATTGGACTTCTACTTTATTCTTCTCATTACTACTTGGTGTTCGCAGAATCCTATCATTCTTTGTATTGCCTAAGGGTTTTGATCCGCTAGCACTAGTAGAAGGGTTTTGGTATGTGCTTAATTACACATACCTTTTACCTTTAAAAACGAGCTAAAATAACCAAAAACGGACTCAAAATGCCAAATATATGCTTGTTTTGCTAATTGTGTTGTGCAGGAACGGATATCTCACAAAAAGACGAAAAACCAAGCAAAAAGCGACAAAACCAGACACGGGATGGAAAAGTGTGTGAAGACGAAGCCCAATCAAAGTCAAGTCAACTCCGAGAAGAAAAAGCAAAGAAAAATATAACTTGAGGGGTCAAAAATGCCAAAACTCCATAAGTTATATTATATAAAATAAGGTAAACAAAGAAGGGGCTGATTATGCCAATTTGAGGAAACTTACATTTATAAAAGAAAGACGGGGAAAAAAGAAATGAAAAGAAGAAAAGATGTGGAGGTGGCATTTCTTGTACACAAACCAACAATACCCTTAATCACCTTCAACCTCCCTCTGCACAACCCAACTTGTATAAACTTTTTCCCAACTCCGCCAATACCACAAATCAGACCTGTCACCCAGTTTGCTCCCATACTACTACCTGCAACACTCCATCAACCACTTGACAAAACCTCCCACTCACCCACATGGCCACAATGCCAAGTTGGCAATCCATAGGAGCATTTTCGATCCAAGGGATGGAGAGAGAATACAAGGAAATAAAGGGCCAGAGATCATATTGTGAGTTTAGTACTCACAATACTACACAAGAAGCTTATACTCAGCAAACAAAACACAGTCAAGCTCAACAAAGAAAAGTCAATGAAAGTCAAACAGAAGACTTCAGCTTGTTTTACCTTTTTCTTTGTATAAATAGGGCTAGTGAGCCATGTAAAAAAAGTAGTAGGAGAGGAGAGTAATTTTTAGTTTTTAAGAGTGTAATTTTTAGTTTTTAATTAAAAAAAAACTTTTTCCTTTCTGCAATTTGTAAAAGTTCCAAGTTTAATGAAATTTCAGTTTGTTTTGCAATTCGTGTTCTAAGTTTACATTACCTTAAGTTTGTTTTAAAGCTACTCTAAGCTCTTTATTTGAGCTAAATAAGTGTTAACTAAGTTTAAATTCTGCAAACCAGTTTAATAACCTGAATTACCTTTGCATTTGAATTGTGGAAAGCATTTTGGAAGTTGGTTGTAATGGAAAACCAAATGGACTCACACCCTAGCTTATTAATAAGCTAGGGAGCTTATAGCTGCCCTTTTGGGTTCCTCTTGTTTAGCTAGAGGTTCATTGTAAGTCTCTTATTTAATTCTTGCACTTTTCTTTAAGGTTACTGTAGCATTGCTTATTATTGTTTATTTCTGTCTTATTTTGCTTAAGTAGAAGTGCTTATTTTTGAGTTTTAGCTTAAAGTAGATATTAAGCTTTGTTTGCATATTAATTTTAAGTGTTTATATGCATTGGGTAAGTGTTGTTGTAATGTGCAAATGTGTTTTAAAGTTTAAGTTAGAATCTGCATGAGAGTTAAAAAATGGATAATTAGCTTTTTCATAAGCTCATTCTGGCTTATTTAGTGTTTCAAAATATCTTTTGAGTCTTAATTATTGTTCATTCTTGAGCTTAAATCTCAATCTGTTTTTCTAGCTTATAACTCATAAGAATCCCAATTGCATGCTCATTTAAGCTCAAAAAGGCCTTATTTCAAGTAAAATCAAAAAAAAAATAGTAGTTTAGTCATTCGTGCTTATTGTGCTTATCCAAATGGCTTATTTAAAAAAGTGAATAGGTGGGCTTAATAAGGACTCATTAGTGAGCTTATTTCCAAAAGCACACTTTTCAGTTTGGCTTATTTAGGATTTTAGCTTATTTTCATTTTGGCTTATTTTAGAAAAAGTTAGAGTTTACTATATTTTGATGCAAATTGAGTTGAGTTAAGTTGTTTATTTGTTGGAAAGCTTTTTGCGGAATCAGATAAGCAACATAATAAGCCTTTCAAAACATCTTTCCTTTTTCATTTTGGTTTAATTTTGAGCTTTTTACAGCTTATTTACTAAAAGTAAGTCCAAACCTTAACTTTCTGCAATCAGCAGCTTATTTGGCTTTTCGGGGCTTATTAAGTGCTTATTTTTATAAGGTGCCTTTATTAAAGTTGCTTAAAAACATGTCCCGGACAACTTTCGTGTTTTGAGTTTTGGCTAAAAACGATTTTTTAAAATCAGCAGTTTTGGAGCCTCGTTTCTGCTACTTTCTGCAATCAGCAGCTTATTTGGCTTTTTGGGGCTTATTGAGTGCTTATTTTTATAAGGTGCCTTTATTAAAGTTGCTTAAAAACATGTCCCGGACAACTTTCGTGTTTTGAGTTTTGGCTAAAAACGATTTTTTAAAATCAGCAGTTTTTGAGCCTCGTTTCTGCTGGTAGAGCCTCGTTTCTGCTGGTAGTATTGCCGTTTCTGCTGGTAGTGCACCGTTTCTGCTGGTAGTGCATTTTTTTTTTTTTTTTGCATGCCCGTTTTAGGTTTTGTTCCATTAGATTGTAATTTAGGGATTCCTTATACCTAATTTTGCTTCCCGTAGTTGTTAGGACTTATAATCAATCAAAATCATTCTCACTCAATCTAAATCAAACCAAGATCAACTTTCAATTGCAGCCTCGTTGGGACATACGACCCGGGAATCATACTTCCGGAATCTTTTTATCATTGATTCTCTTATATATTTTATTTCTAGGTAGGTCTTGACTTTTTACCTTGGTCAGGGGTGAAGAGTTTGGATTTGCCTAGTATTTTATATATACTATATTGTGAGAACCAGGTTTACTCCTATAGAAGACAATAGAGGTTTGTTAGGTACTTTGGGAATGTTTCCTGATGATGTGACAGTGTTAGCAAATCAAACTGTTTTCTTCTTGTTAATAGGCGTGACCGCAACTAATTTCTCACTAGGTTTGTGAATATCAGGGCAAGTATCTCTAACATAACCTAGCAACTCTTGAATCAGCTTAACATACATACAGGCTAAGTAAGATGTACTATCTAAAGTGTTTTGTGATTTAGCTTGTTCAACTATCTTCCTAAGAATAGCAGCTTGATCCATAGTATGCTTTAGGCAGTATTCGTGAGCTTCCCTATTATTCTTAACCTTAGGAGCCAAAATTACAGGGTCAAGCTTATACATTCCTAGAGCAATAGTGGTAGTATTTGACACTTGGGTAGCATTGTCAACTATGTCTTTTCCTTTGAATTTCCTAAGATCATTTTTTTGCTGTTATGACAAAAACCTTTTCCTGGAGTTGAGCATTTAAATCAGTGATTTCAACAGACTTATAATTTAATTGATTTACCAAACATTCAGCATGTTCTTTAGCCTCAACACGGGATGGTTTAATTGAATCATAGAGTTGTTTATACGTCTGTTTTAAATGCTCATTCTCAGAAATTAGTTTTGTCACCCTATGTTCCAGTTCTATGTTGATTGTCTCAATCTCATCTATGTCCTTTGTCACACTGTTTGTGGTGGAAGTTTTTTCAAACGTTTAATGTTTGCCTTCAACTTCTCGATTGTTGTGTCTTTTGCTTGAAGCTCGGCTTTCAAATTGTTCAAATTAAACAATTGATCAAATGGAGGTTTAGTTTGGTTCACAGATGTGTTATTCTTTTGAAAATTTCTTTATTGAGTTGCATTGCAATTTCAAGAGAAATGCAGTGTTGTTCAAGTTCAAAAAATATTTTTGAAAGTTTATTATACTCATCTTTTTCAACCATGTTGTGTTTTTTGATAAGCTCAGCTTTAAGTTCCAGACACTTATTGCACATTTCCACATAATTCACAGAATCATTCAAAGCAATAGAAGAATTCACATTCACATAATTATTCATATCCAACGAAGAATTCACAACAATATTTACAATATCTTGAGAAATGATTTGATCCAAAAGTCGATCGTTTTCAATCAAAAACGGTTTCTTTTGAATTTCAAAGCACTGTTTGTCTACATGATACTGTTGAACAACAGCTTCTATCTGGTTAAAAACTGTTTGAACTTCCGTTACCTCATTTAAAAGATCTTTATCAAAAACATTAAATATGTATTTTAAAGTCTTTAAAAATAGAATTATTTCCTTTTGAAAAACAGCTTTTGTGTGTTCAAACCCCCATTCCCCTTATGTTAAAGCATTGGGCGTGATTCGCTTTTGCACCACATTATCAAATTGGCCAAGATGGTATTTAAGCTTTTTAAGGCTTGTATTAACTAGGCTTACCTTAAGAAGTTCTTGAGGAGCCTCAATTTTGATAGGCGAAGAAGCATATTGGTCAGTGTTAGGGTGTAAAGCTTGTTCATCAGACAGTTCTCGTTGTGGGACAAAACGTTTACCAAAATCTTCAGATAATCAATTTAACTCAGCATAATTAATTGGTTTAGTGTTAACTTTCTTTTTTAAGACCATTGGATCACTTTGTTTTAAAAGCATTTTGGATCGACTCTCTTCTTCAAGCATCAAAGTCTCTTCAGAATCAGCAATTAAAATCACATTATTTCCTTAACAATAACATTACCATCATAAAGCATTGGCCTAATCTGCTAAGCTTTCTTAAGATAGAAAGGATTTTGTAAACCAAGAGCTTGTTTCACGTTGTCATCATAGAAAACTTGTGGTTTCATGAGCATGTGCACAGTTTGCGCGGATTGACCTATTTTACAAACAATGTTGTCCAGTTCTTTAACTTTCTTTTCCAAAGCAATTTCTGTATCAATATTCTTAGCTTCCTTTTCCTTAGATTTGTTTTTGAAAACATTAAATGTTTTGTTAACAATTCATTTTCCTTTGATTGTTCAGAAAGAGTTTGTTTAAGATAGTTAATTTCTTTTTCAAAATCCGCAAACTGTGAATTTTTCTCCCAAATTATATCATCAATTATTAGCTATTCTCAAGTACTTAAATCCACATTTTGTCTTTCTTCTACCAAATTTACCCGTTCTTTGTATCTTTCAATCTCAGCAGATAAGGATTCATTGGCAATAGATTGTCATTATTGAACTTGTTACAATTAGTTACTTGATTTGACAATTGTTCAAACACAGATAATACTATGGCATCTTGTTATGTAGAAGAATTGTATCCTTAACAGCTGTATTTTATGTTTCAAACAGATACTGAGAGTAAGGAATGATATTGCTATCACTTGTTATCTCATTCTCTGGATAATTCACAATATGAGTTTGTTCAGAATACGACATCTCTGGCACACTTTGATTTAGCATATCAGTATGAGTGTTTTCAGAATGAGGTACCTCAAAGAGAAAATCTGATCCGTAACTAGACAAATTGGCCATAAGAACTGCTTTGGCTGTAGATATCTCGTCACAGTCAGAATCATATGCATCCAAATCATCTGCTTGATAAGCTGCATTGTGTGTGATAACCAACTATGTAATTGGACCTTTTGCAATACTAGGATCTGCCAAGAATTCTAATTCTTCCTCATTAAGAACTGTACCATTTCCTTATGCTTAAACCAATAGAACTTTATCCCTGAACCATGTAGCACCCTTTTCCTCTTTGGCTTTGGGCACTGTCTTGCCATATGACCTTCCCATTGGCAGTTAAAACACCTCACAACCCTTTGTTGACCTGAATAATTCCTTCTTGTTCCTGACGTATTAATTCTTGTTCCTGAAGTACTAGCAGCATAAGAATTTTATCTCCCCTAAAGTGGTTGAACAGTCAGTCTTCCATCATGAATAGTTGCTTGTTGTCTTGGGTTGAAAGAATCTCTTAGCTGATTGTTGGTAGTAGGGAAACGAGATGAGACGACAGTAGACAAAAATGACATCATTTTGTTAATGGAATCAATAGGTCATCCCCTTTCTTAAATACAGGAACTACGAGACCAGAGTCTATTTGTGGAAATTCAGCCAAATATGTTTGTTGATTAACTGTGGAGACAGTGTATTCAATTTGAGGAACAGATTGTGGTTGTGGGTAAGCATCTTGATGCACTGAGGATGAGTAATCATCATGTTTTTTAAGAAATTTTTGTTTGGGGCGCGTGGATGTGTAAGCATTTGGATACGGTGTTGGTGGATAAGAAATTGCAAGAGGTGTGGATGGATAAGTAGTTGAGTAATGTTGTGTGGGATGAATTGATCCATATTGAGGAGACGGAGATGGTGAAAACTGTTGTTGGAATTGTGGATTGTTGTATGAAGATTGATAAGTGTTGAAATGAGACGGAGTCTGCTGGTGATTGGCAACTAGTGCAAGTGGATCATGATTGCGCTCACGCATAATACGGACTTCATTTGCGTGGAGTTCGTGTTGTTGAAGATATGCATGAAGCTGATCAAAGTTGGTAGTATGCAAATCTTTTACAAGCTTGACATCAGTCACAAACTTACTCCATTCAGGTGGAAGACTGTTTAAGAACTTGGTATTGACTTGAAATTGCTCCAATTTCATTTTGTAAATGTTCATGTCATTGATCAGCTGAGTAAATCTCAAGTAATACTGATGAAGTGATTCCCCCTTGATGTGAGCAAACTTATCAAATGCATCATACAGTTTACACTCCCTTTCCTGCTTTGTCAATGAGGTACCTTGCATTAGTAGTTGAATTCTTTCCCATAGATCCTTGGCAACTCTGTGATGATTAACAAGTGAATAGATATCAGATGGTAGACCTTGAAGAATGATATTAGTTGCCTTGAGATCACAATCAGCTTGAATTTTCTTAGTAGCAGACAATTCAGCATATTTCTTTGTCCTGGTCACCCCATTTTCTTCAATCGTAGGCCAAATGAGTGGACCATGTTCAACTGATTTAAGTATCATTCTTCCGTGCTCTCTATTTTGCATGTATAGATCCATTCTACTTTTCCAAGAATCATACAGGTCTTTGTTCAACATTGGTGGACGATTTTCAGCACCAGAGAGTATCATGTACTCAGCAAGAGTATTCTTTTGACCAATTGGAATCATTGAATCCATTTTGAATTTGATATGTGATAAGATGAAAGATGATCGTACAGTGATTGGAGGTTGTTGTGTTAAAGTGAGATTAGATTAATGTGATTGAGTCTTTGGAATACACGGGATTTTACAATTCTTGATAAAACTGGGAAAACAAATTTTCACGGGATTTTACAAATCAAAGAACAACCATATAATTCTCCTAATGAAAGTGTATAATTCACCTAGAAAATGAAGTATAAATCGCCCAAAGAACAACGTATAAGTCGCCCAAAAGAAAATGTATAAGTCGCCTGAAGAACAACGTATAACTCGCCCAAAAGAAAACGTATAAATCGCCTGAAGAGTTACGTATAATTCACCTGAAGAACACACGCGTATAATTCGCCCAAGCCAAGTATGTATAAATCGCCCAAGTGAACAACGTATAAATCGCCCAAAGAACAACGTATAAATCGCCCAAAGAACAACGTATAAATTTCCCAACGAACAACGTATAACTAGCCTAAAGAACAACGTATAAATCTCCTGAATGATACACGTGTATAATTCGCCCAAACGTATAACTCGCCTAATACACTTCGAAACTCAAAATCCAAAAATCTTAAAAAGACTCACTTTTTGACGTTTTTACCTGATTTTTCTTGAACTTCTTACCTATCTAAGACTATTAGAACCTTAAAAACACAAATTTAACGTTTTTGACATGAAAAAATTGAAATCAAGATTCAAGTACAAAAAGCTTCTTTTTCAAAAAAAATCTTAAAAATATCAAGATTTTGAAGTTTTACCAAGGTTTTTCTTGTACAACTAGACTATACTAAGGTAATAGATCAATAAAGTATCAAACTTTATGGTTGGAAACCTACAAAAGATGAATATCTTTTAATATGGAATGAACCAAGAACACGCCTAAAAAAACTATAAAACACACACAAAACCTACACAATCACCCCATGGCTCTTAATACCAATTGTAGAATCTCTTAACACACACAAGGTATGGATTCAATGAAGAGTTTAGAGAGAGAAAGAGAGGTGGTTAGATGAACACTTAGAGAGAGAAAGAAAAGAAAGAAAAGCTAGATTACTATGTGTAAGAAATGAACAACCAACACCCTTTCTATAGCATGGAAAGGATTTAAATACTCCTATCTAGGCCTTCTATATGGCTTTGTCTATGGGCTTTTCCTAAGCTAGCCTATTAAGGTTCCAAATATTACTTAACGAGCTATCTAATGTTATTAATGGAAGTGACCGATACTTTCGTATTCCTAACAGTTACACTAAACACATGACTGGGAATAGAAGATTGTTTACTTTGTACAAGGCGTATGATGTGGGACATGTCGTATTTGGGAGCAACCTAAGGGCAAGGTCATCGGTGGATGTAATATTACTCATGACTCCATTACAATTACTAATGTTGAGCATGATAGTGGTCTAGCTTTTAACTTGATTAGTGTAGGTCAATTATGTGATGATGATTGCGTAGTTAGTTTTACTAAATTAGATTGTACTATTAGTAAAAATGGTAAAACGCTAGCTAAAGAACATAGGAGAAATTGTATATATACTTGCAAATTGGGAGATAACTCCAATCAACAAATTTGTCTTGCATCCGTGGTGGATAACTCAACGCTTTGGCATAGAAGGTTAGGTCACGCCAATATGCTGTTAGTTCAAAACTTAGCTTCCAACGAGCTAGTAAGGAACCTACCAAAGTTGAGTTTTGAAAGACACTTTTGTGATACGTGTGGTTTAGAGAGTCCAGGTAATGTAAACAATAGGGCTAGGAATGAAGTGTCAACTACTAGGGTTTAGAGTTGTTACACTTAGATTTGTTTGGTCCATCTCCAATTCAAAGTTACAGAGGCAACTTCTACACTTTAATGATTGTGGATGATCACTCAAACTACACTTGGGCTATGTTCGTAGAGTCTAAGGATGATGTCTTAGAAAAGTTTAAAATATTGTGTAAAAGACTTAAAAACCTACATGATTGTTCTATTGTTTCAATTGTAACAAATCATAGTAGTGAATTTGATCAAATGCAATTTGGGAGCTTTTGTGAACAACATGGAATGTCTTATAACTTGTCAGGCCTGTTCACTTCTCAATCGAGTGAGATTGTTGAAAGAACACATCACAAGTTAAGAAAGATGAGTCGTGCTATGTTAGACGAGCAATCCATTCCATAAAAATTTTGGTGCCATGCATTAGATACGGCAACATACATATTTAATAGGGTTTATATTATATTAGAAGATTCATTAATAAACACCCTACGATATCCTTAGAAATAGAAAGCCATCATTAGAGTACTTTAGGGTCTTTGGTTGTAAAGTATTTATACTTAACACTAAAGTACATCTCACCAAGTTCGGCCCAAAGTCGTACGAAGGTGTGTTTTTAGGATATTCTCAAACTAGTAAAGCATACATAGTGCTTAATAAGGAAACAATAAGAATTGAGGAATCTCTTAATGTTACCTTTGATGAGAGCTTGCCTGAGCCCAAGTCATCTCCTTCGGTTGAAGATGATAGGATTAATGAACCCATAGTTCAAGATCTAAATGGGTCGTCGTCACACAAGTAAATGTTCTAGATTAAGGCTATGCTAAAAGTTTAAAAGAAGCTAGACGTCACCCAATAGAACAAGTAATTAGTGAGTTGAATGAGAGAACACTTAGGTCTAATACAAAACAAGCTTAGGATTTTCGCTTGACATTTTTTATAGTTTAAATTGCACGAGTCTAGTTGAGGTTGTTCATGGTTGACATGCACCATAGGATAATAATTTGAGTAAGTAAGGGGTCGAGAGTAAGGATGAAAGTTTAGAGGTCGTTTGCGTACCCTTTTAGAGATAATTGTGCTCTTAGAGCTTATGTTCTATGTGCTAGGACTTACGTGAAAGGCATGGAAGTTAGGAAACATTGTTGTTTTAACGAGATGACGAATAGATGTCAATGCATTATTTAAACTATGGTTGACATTATCTCAGATTCTACATGTCAAATCTATATGCTATGAACAAGAAATTTGATCTACAACTTGTCAATATTGTGTTAATCATTGCCTCACATATTTAAATGTGTGAAATCGATTTACTCGCAAGATTGCATGCTCTATTCCCCATGATAGACATGAAAGATTAAATAGACAAATTCATTGACAAAATCACCTTGGATCACAACTCACATTTATGTTGAAAATGTTGTATTTGTGTCAACTTGCTCATTTTATGTGTTGATTGCATGCTATGTGTATTAGGGTGGAGAAGAAAAGAAAGAAACTTTATGCAAACATACAAACTACTCACGTGGTTAAAGAGAATTCTTTTGAAAATGAATTCGGTATGGTATTGCATAACATACTAAAATACACAAAGAATAAACATGATAAGGTAGTCTTCTCGTCTGAGAAACTATGGAATTAAATCACCATACACTATGGTAGTTAAATATTATCAATGTTGACACAACATATCGACCATAAGTCCGAGATAGAAACACTTTACTATTGTATAATGGATTATGGGTCCCATATGTGTAAGATATCCAAAATGGATTAAAATATACATTAAAGTAAGTTTGATAACTTGGACGACTCATCCGAGATCCTAAATATTTTCCTTGTAATGCAATGAAAATAGAGTTATCAGTTCTAAAAATCCAAAATGGTGATTAAGGATCTCTACACAACAAACTACAATGAAAGTATCATGCATGGCTAGAATAAATCATAGTGCATGCATGCATAATTATGGGAACTAGTTTGTGTAACTTAATCATCCTTTCTTAACCAAATCTTAATAAAAGAAATTTTAATAAACCCTCAACTAAGTATCTCAAATCACCAAAGCATAATGTTCTTCCCAACATCCTCCAATTTTCTTCACACAATCATTAATACCACAATCTTGAAGAATCAAGGTACATTGCTAAGGCTTTATGTCAACTTACATTGATTACCTAACCTCTCATAAATCCATACCTAACCCTTTAATCCCTTTATTATAAAAAGCAACTTGCACTAAACACAACACACACACCCATAAAAATTTCGACATAATACAAAATTTGAGCAAGTAAAATGAGCAATTTTAAAGAATCATCATTCCACAATGCTAAAACCACTCACAAAAGGGCACAATGCCATCCAAAAGAGAATGACATGCTGGCAATCTTCAGGTGTCCACAAATCAATCCAACGGCCACAATAGAAGCTCAAATGATTGAAGAAATGATTGGTTGAGATTGAAAGTTTGGAGAGCAGGGCAAGAGGGCTAGAATCTCCAAGGCAGCTATAACAAATAGGCCTCATTCTCACCAAACAATCTAGTTTTTTTTAGTAATTAGTTTTAGCTTTAATCGGTATTTTTCTTAAATGTAATTTTCCTTAAAAAAGTTTTGATAATTCTTTTCAGAGTAATGTATATCAAGAAACTTTTATTAATGAAATTTAGTTTAAATCATTCATAAGCTCTCTTTTCTTGTTATTCAAAAGCTGTCTTAATAAACCAAAATGTCTCAATAAGCTAATAAGCTCCTTTTAAGCTCTTTCAGTCTATAAGCTGAAATAGAGCTTATTAAATTCAGAATTATCTTACGTAAACCTTATATCAGTTTAAACTTACATTTATCATGGAACCTATTCTTGGATATGAGCTTTTTGGAAGGGATCCTTAAACTTGGAAGATGATCCTAGGACTTTACCGTAGCTTATTAATAGCTAGGGAGCTTGAGCTGCCTTCTGGTCCTCTTGTTTAGCTAGAGAAGTTTGTAAGTTTCTCTTTCATTTCCTTTAATTCTAGCTTTAAATAACGATATCATTGCTTTCTATATTTAGATCTGCTTAATTTCTTATTCTCTTTGCTTATTAGTGATTATTGTTAGTTATAATATGCTTATAGTCATAGTGTTTGTCTGTTTTTACTCCTTCTAGTTTAAATCATAGTTTTTCATATATTTGTCTTAAAAACCTCTAAAAACCAAAAATATAGTAAAATAGTATAGATCTTAGATTAATGCTTATTTAGTTGTTAATTCTTGTTAGTTAAGTTTGTTTTAAGCTAGTTTTTGTCTGGTATTAAGCACTTGTTTACTAGATTTCAAATTTAGTGCCTTAATCAAAATTGTCATAGTCTTAAAGGGGTGTTTGGCATAAGCTGGTTTGACTATCTAAAGTCAATAATTTTGTGCAAAACTTTTTAGTCAGCTTTGAATTTAGTAATAAGCATTAGGTAATGAGTTTTTATAAATTAGGTTTGAAAATTTAGAAAGTTTGAGCTTTATATCAGAGTTCCAGGCTCACCAGGGTGGAGTTTTTCTAGGATTTCATTTTGTGCAATCTTGATCTAAAGCCTCATAGGCTTAGATCTTGTTTGAATTTCACTTGCACACTCTACTTGAGTCTTTTTATTAAGTGTACATAAGTGCAGGATTTCTTTCCACCCATTAGAAACCTTGCACTTGGTTGGTTTTGCACTTGCCAAAAGTGCAGGCTGGTAGCTAACTAGATTCATCGTGGTTTAAAGTTTGGTTTATAGCTTAATATAGAACAAGTCTTAGTATTAAGTGCGTGCTGTTATATGTCTACTCTCTTGGCTTATTGAATTTGACTGTCATAAAGTAACTGAAATAAGAGACTGTTTTAAAAGATAAAAGGACCTGCATAGGAAGCTAGTAACTTAGAAGATTTTAGGATTTTAATTTGTTCATTTAACTTATGAGTCTAGATTTTTTATAGTTAATTAGTAATTATAAGTAGTTTAATAAGTCTCTAAGTTTTTAAGAGTCTAGTTTTGTTTTTTTAAGCTTTTAAGCTCATTAGGATTTTGTGCTATCTTACTTATTTTCTATCAGTTTGCTTAGTTCATGCTTGATTTAGTTGCTTAAAGTACTTCTGCTTAGATTTTTTTTGCATGATAATAAAAGCATCTCATAAGCTTCCTAGAAACTTTTTTTCTTTTTTCACATTAAGTTAATTTGAGCTTAGATAGCTGTTTTAGTAGCTTATTTCCTAAAACTAAGGGTTAAGACCCACTTTCTGAGGACAGTTTAGAAATAAGCTCTTACTGAGCTTATTTGTCATTTTCAGCCCAAGTAGTTTTTATTAATTTTGTTCCCCCTAGTTCCCTTTACAACTTTGCTCTTTCGAGTTTTTAGTGATAAGCACTTTTAGAATTTGAGCTTATAATTGAATTTTGCTTGTAGTCGGGATAGGTCCTCAGGGACCATTCTTGTAATTTTTCTGTTTTAATTGTTTGTTAGTTAATCCTTGCCGGTTAACTGCTTTACCCCGTTAGCCCTTTTGTCTTTTACACAGTTAGTCCCTAAGTTAGTTCTTAATTAGATTTATTTAGTTTTAATTAATAATTAGGGTTAGTTTTAATTAGTTTAATTAAACTTTTATAAAAAGATAAAAATTAGGGCTTTTATTCTTAGATAATTTCTGCACAAATTCTTTAATTAGAATAATTTTTATAAAATTTTTAGGACTTTATTTTTAAGAGATTTATTAATTTTATAGTTTTTAATTAGTTCGAATTTTAGAAAAATTATATCTTTTAATCTAAAAAGCTTAAAAAAATGTTTTTCTTTTTCCTAAAATCTTCTTTTTTCCTATTTTAGGTTTATAATTTTAGTTTACATTTTTAGGGTTAAAATTTAGTTTACTTGCTTAAAAAGTCGCGTTTTATTTGATTTTCGTATTTGTTTAAATTGTTTAATTGTTTTTAATTGTCTATTTTTGCTTTAGATTAACAAATCGTCCATTTGCTTATTCAAATCAGAATCCAAGCTTAAACGAGGTTTCAATTTCACTAGTCATTGGGAATAACGACCCGGGTGATCATATTTACCCGGTTAAATATACGTATTCTATATTATATTATATATATTTTTGAGAGTGAATTTTATCAAGGGTAACTTGGTAATTTTCTTAATTTCTCTTAAGGTTATATTTTATATATATTTTACGTGTATAATACTTGCTACCAACTTACAAAGGAAGATAAACATTAGACAAATAAATCTTTTAAACATTTAGGAATATCTTCTGTTATCTTTATCTTCTTAAGGAGATCTTCCAAAATATTTATCTTTTGTAGAAATCCATCTACCCGACTTAGACCCTTTTGTTTCATTCTTTTATTTATTTTGTCTCATCAAATTTCCCAACACAACGAATACTACAACACAATAATACCAATAAAAAGTAATCCTAAATTACCAACCGAATAGGTTTAGTTTTAAAACATAATTTAACATCCTAATACAATATAGTACTAGGAAATAGAAAAGATAATAATACTCGACACACAAGAGAGTTTTTGAAACAAACTTGATCATCATGATCAATCATCGTCCATACCAGCATCACATCTCTCATAATCATCCGAGCATACCATAGCATCACTCTTGTCATTCTCCTCATCTTCCTTATGCACTCCTCTTAATGATCCACCAACTTCGTTGCCTTAACTTGGAATAATATAGCTTCCACCAACATTATGCATAGCACTTGTAAGCAAATAAGCATTACCCGGTGCTCCAAATCATCCTTTGTTATATGATGGATTACCTATGTCAGGGTAATGAGTGTAAGGGTGGCGGTAAGGCACATAGGGATAAGGGTAAGGTGGCACGTTAGGTGGATCATAAGTGGTAAGGATGGTGTAGTCGGCTTCATCGGTCAAATGATGGAGAATCAGCATCGAATAGTCAAGTATGTAGCAGGTCATCATTAGCATTGAATCTCTCCACATGTCCCTTTGCACAATCTCATTTAAACTCGTGTTCTAATCACCCTAACTTGAATCCAAACCACTCGGCTCATTCCTTTGCATGTTTTCCACTCGAGGTGGTGCTTTTATCAGTTTTTGGTAGGTTCAACCTCTTGTTCATCCTATTAAATGAATTTCCAAACATCTTATCTTCTCAAGTCACACTCTTCACAGACTTTGAACTCTTAGTTAATTCTCTATCATTATAGTAGCCCAATGCTTTTCTAATCTTGGTCACAAAATGACCTCCATAAATCTTACTTTGCTCTTTAATTCTCGATGCTTTCCTGGAAAGATACACGGCTAAGATCCAAGCTACATTAGCATCAAGACCTTCTTTATGGAAGCTCATCTTGCTCCTAAACCATCCGTTCAAGTGAACAAAATCACTTCTTTATGTGAAATTTGCAGTGGTCCCCATGACACTCAATATTGCATGGAAAATCATGAGCAAGCTTTTGTTGATTATGTATCCTCGCATAACAACGAAGTGGGAGGTAAGCCATTCACTACCAACCAAGAACCAAGAAACTTTAATGAAGCCACTAATGCTTGGAAGGATGAGCCAAATTTTAATTGGACACGAACTCAAAACTTATCAAGTCCACAAAATGGCTCATTTTCCACTTACTCTTCCAACATGCCAAGCGGACCCTCTAGTTATCAAACAAAACTTGAGAGGGTATTAAACGATTTTGATTCTCATCAAGAGAAAAGATTATATAGCCTTGGGACCCAACTCAAGGAACAAAAAGATGAAGTGATTAACAAAATAAACACGTTATAGAAGATCATTTCGGAGAAATTAGACAACATACCCACCCATGACATTAGTAAAGATTCTATGGGTCGAATAAATGCCGTGTACCATGACCATCCAGGAGATAGGGCACCTCCAAACAAGGGAATTAAAAGTCCGTCAAAATTACTCTCTACAAAATACCAATCTTAGTCATCTCTAAGAGAATAAAATAGGAACTCCTCCTCCCTCAAGCGCGTTCACTTCATCAATACAATCACCACTATAAGAAAAGAAGAAGAACCTAAGGAAGGAGGGATCTTAGAACCTAATGCAACTAAAAACAATGACCATGACATAATTGTTGAGGTTGAGGAAAAAAGAGGAGAAGAATTTAGCGGTTCTGAAATAGTAATAGGAGAAGGCGAGTCATTGTACATAAAACGGGATAATCCAGATGATAGGGCATGTAGAGATACAAAGGAAGTAGAAGAAGTTGAGGAGGAAAATAAGGATTTAGAAGTAGAAAAAGCGAATGAATTAATGGAGTATGAAGAACCCTTTGATTTAGTAGACATACGTGCTGAGTCAGTCTATGAGTCTTTGATAAAGAAAATGCCGAGTTGCTCATTAAGCTTCAACTTTAGGAATGAAAGAGTGGATCCTAGTAACTTAAAGATTCCATTCATTATAGGAGGTAATTACATAGGAAATGCATACATCGACTTAGACTCACCTATGAATGTTATGTCGTTAGCCTGTTACAATGCCATTAAAAATCAGGGATATACGTTTAGAGGGCAGAATTTCGTCAGGAAAGGGAAGGATATGCATGTATTTATAGGAAATATGAGTTACGTTATGGATTTCACCATCCTCGAGAATATTGAAGCTAACATAGATCCTAGTTTGTCCCAAGTAGTCTTTGGCCGACCATTTGTGGATATTACCAAGCTAATATTAGATAATTCACATATGGAATCAAGGAAGTCACTTTTAAAACTCTGTATAAAGATTCTGAGATAGATGACTTAGCTAGTGAAGGACATGACTTGTTATCATCTAGGGTGATACTTAGTGAAGGTGATTATAGGAGAGGATGTAAAAGGGCATCTAATTTGGAAAGTGGGTTTTACATGGATGTGGATAAGCTTGATCTATCATATAAAGAGGAAATTGATAGGATAAATCTTGATAGGTCATTTGAAGTAAGTAGAAATAGGAGAAGAGAAGTGAAAGACGATGGAGGAGTAACGTAAGAAGTGTGACTCCAAGTCTAGCTATAAGACTCATTAAATAAACAAAAGCGCTTATTGGGAGGCAACCCAATCTTTTATTTCATGCATTTTAGGAGTGTCGTGTGTTTTAATTCTTTATCGTTTGTTTTTATATGTTTGAATTATGTGATCATGATTTTTTTTGTCTTTAACTTCGTCTTAATTGAAATCAAAGGTATTTTACATCAAACTGTAAAGGAAAATATCTGGTTTCTAAGAACCATTTCAAGCATATTAAATAAATCGTTTAGATTAATTCGTGTCTTGTGTGTCTGTTTCGAGTCATATAATTGTGTTAATTGTTTTTGTAGCTTATGCAGTAATTTTTTAGGAAATAACTAATAGGATTTGCGTGCAAAAATTTTTCCAAGAAAGAAAAAAAAACTTCTTTACAGACGCTGGAGACGGCGTCAGGCATCCCAGCTATAGTAAAATTTGTTTTTTTTAATTCTTGAAAATTAGTTTTGTATAAATTCCAAAATTTGTAATTTTCCTAAAACTTGCAGAAAACCACGATTACCTTAGCACATTCATCCTATCTTTATTGCTTTCATAGTGTCAAAACCCTAAACAATTACGTTGTATATTTTTATCCCGCCGATTTTACGCCAGGTGTAGTTGTTTCTCGTCATTGATTTGCAGATTATATTTGATAAGGATAAGCCCGGGAGTTATTAAGAGTTTCATGTGGAAGATTCTTGGATGACGATTTAGCCAGGATCATTTGTTTCTTCTCCATTATTGAACAAAACCAGGGGAGTACTAGTTTCTTTTGCCTTTTCTTTTTCCCTTTATTTCTTTTTTGGGTACTTTTAAGAACATTAGGGACAATGTTTAATATAAGTGTAGGGGGAAAATAAAGCCTTACAAACTATTTCTTCATTTTCCTTTGCTTTGTCCTTAAAATGATGAGTAATATACTAAAACGTAGCATAAACGGTAATTTTAACCTAAATTTAAATTTTTTTATGGCACATACTGATGAAAACTAAGTATTAATAGCGTCTCATGGACAGGAATTATATGAATAGCACAAAAACCCTACCACTAAAAAAAATTCCACCCTAAAAATATAAGGTTCGCCCCTAGATCTTTAGGAATTCAAGCACCCATCTTTAGTGTTTAAGATAATTTTACCTTTAGTTTGCTCGAGTTAAGGAATGAACAATCATATATGTCGCGTTCATAGATTTGATCATGCATATGTGGTTTTGTCTCTTTTTCTGGAGCATTGGTATCGGTTAAAATTATACGAGAGTGTACCGGTAGTTTATTAAGTTATAGAACTTGCTTTAGTGATGCATCCTAAGACTGCTTAGTGAGATCGCATTCGTGTGATTAGGATTTGATAAATGATAAGAGGCACTAGGATAAACCTTGTTTTAAACATGTATTTCTTATTATGGTCTCTCTAATCATATAACTATCCCCACACCCTTGCTATGCACTCATTTTTAGTGCAAGATACTCCTAGTACACCCCTCCAAGCCTATCATTTTCGCGGTTTTCACAATTTTCTGGTGGATTCCGAATTATTTATGAAGAGCATTGTTTACACCCTTACCAAAATGTTACACCCAAATCGCCTTAGCCTTCCTTATATGTACTCGTATT
>BQNB010056146.1:0-12538 GCA_026074375.1 Tanacetum coccineum | reverse complement strand
ATAGATAGATAATAAGTAGTTCTATAAGTTCTCAAAAGCTCATAATCTAGTTTAGCTTATTAGGTAATTTAGCTTAACTGAATTTTGTGCATTTTTGCTTTTTGTCTGAGTTTGCTTCTTTTATCATCACTTTTTGTTGCTTAAATGAATTTTCAGCTCTTTTCTCTTTTCATAATAAGCTCGTGCACATCACAAGCTTTCCAAAACGTCTCTTGTTTTAAAGTTTGAGCTTATTTTGAGCTTTTTACAAGCTTTTTAGTAAATCCAAAGGGAAACACTTAGTTTCTGAAAACAGCTTAATAATAAGCTGTTTAAGAGCTTATTAGTGGGTTTAAGATCATAGTGCTTTTGTTAAAGTTTTTCTCTCCAGCTTTTTCTACAACTTTGCTTCTTTAAGTTTTTCATTTTAAGCTTTTTAAAAAATTCAAATGCTTAATGGACTTAGGGTGTAATCGGGTTGGCTCTCAGGGTAGGTAGTGTAACTTTTCAATTTTAGTTGTTTTTCTGTTAGTCCTTACGTTAGTTAGTTAGTTTCCCAGTTAGTCCTTTAGGTCTTTGCACCATTAGTCCTTAGTTAAGTATTTTTAATCAAGTTTATTAGTTTTAATTAGTAATTAGGTTTAGATTTTAATAAGTTTAATTAAGATTTATTAAAAAGATAAAAATTAAGGCTTTTAATTTTTATTAATTTCTGCACACTTTCTTTATTTAGTGTAATTTTTATAAAATTTTTAGGATTCTAATTTTAATAATTTTATTATTTTTATAGTTTTTTAATTAGTTTAAATTTTAGAAAAATCATATCTTTTAATCTAAAAAGCCAAAAATAGTAATTCCTTTTTCTAAAATTTTCTTTTTACTTATTTTACTTAGGAAAAATATAATTTCAATTATTTTCTTATTTTTTATTTTTAGGATTTAATTAGTATTAAATAGTTTTTAATTGATAAAAAAAATTCAAAAATAATCTAAAAAATATTTTAATTTTTCTTAAAATATACTTTTATCCTAATTTAGGTGTAGAGAATTAGTTTGCAATCTTAGGGTTTAATTTTAGTCTATTTGCTTAATCGTCGTGTTTTATTTGTTGCCCGTATTTGTTTAATTGACTTTAATTGTTCAATTTTAATTGTCGTTTTTTTAGTAGATATAGATTATCAAAAATATCTTTGCTTCATTCAAATCAGAATCCAAGCTTAAACGAGGTTTCAATTTCACTAGTCGTTGGGGAAACGACCCGGGTGATCATATTTACCCGGTTAAATATACGTATTATATATTATATTATATATATTTTTGAGAGTGAATTTTCCTTAGGGAATTTTCTTAATTGCTCTTTGAAGTATTTTATTTTTATAGTATATTTTATTGTGTATACAAAACTGTTATCAAGTTTTTGGCGCCGCTGCCGGGGACTAGTGTTTAAGATTCCTTCGTTTTTAGTTTATTTGGTTTGAAGATCCTTTCACCCTCGAAAGTTTCATTCTTGTTTTATAATTCAAAAATCCAAAAAAATCATAAAATATAAAAAAGTAAAAAAATATTTTCCTTTTCTTTTTAGTATAAGTAAAAGATAAAAAAAATAGAAAAATCAAAAATATAAAAAAATCTTCCTTTTTAATAAAGAAATAAAAGTCACCAATTGGTAAAAATACCAAAATATAATACTCTCAACGGAGGTATTATCATAATCAATTCCGGTGAACTTGTTGGTTCCCAAATCGAACTAAAGATTTAACACTTGCCATTTGTGTCTCTACGAAGTACGGCTCACCTTGAAAAGCAATTTTTGAGAGCTACCGTGAAGTAGTTGATTATTTGGTTTAAGTCTCTTCCGTGTAACCGTTAAAATTCATTGTTAATATGTTAATTAAAAAAACAATCCAAACCAAAGAAAAAAATTAGTGTAAGTTTTGCTTTTTTTGATCATAAAATATCTTTGCTTTCTTTTTCAAATCTAATTTCCCGTAAGGGCTTAAACGAGGTTTCAATTGCACAAGTCGTTGGGGAAACGACCCGGGTGATCATTATTCCCGGTTAAATATTAGAGTATTATATATTATATTATATATATTTTTAAGAGTGAATTTTCCTTAGGGAATTTTCTTAATTGCTCTTTGGGATATTATTATTATCGTATATTTTATAGTGTATTAAAATTCAACATCACACCTCATGAACTACAAGTTCATTGGTTATTCTAATAGCATAATAAATTGTTGCAATATATATTCTTAGATTTTCATTACTATGGACAAATCCATAATCTAAGAAGATTTCCATAACCAAACATATTTTATTAATATATAATTCAATGATTATCTAATAACTTTTGATTAAATACCAATGTTATCAAATCATCTTGCATTCTGCATGATACAACTATTCCTATACACAATATACATTGAAACTTTCTAAATGGTATGTCAAATTGTGTTAGATTTATATACCGCATATGTTCATAGTAATAAACATATTATTTCAAGGTTGTACATTCAATTTCTTAAATCTTTCAGGTAAAGGAAACCTGAACATAATACTCCCACTAGCTTTTAGAAATACTCAGGAGTTATCTTAATTATAATTAAATTCAAATCAAGTAAATGATTTAATAATAAACTTAAGATTATCCTTCTAGATGCTTACAATAATCCATACTTGGATTCTTGCCATTTGTACACTTCATAAAGATTTTATAAATTCATAAACTCCTTTGATTACTAACCGTCCTTGCAATAGTAATCATTCAAGGAAGAGTTTAAATTCTATTGCCATATTTCATCTATATGAACTCTAGTATGACAATCAACCATCTTTATATAATTAATGCGCATAAAAAAATATTTAATCACAATCAATTACTTGAGTATGATTAAAATCCTATCATAATGCATGAATTAAATATGTGTACAACATTGTTCTTATGAGTTTGAAACCAAGAACCAAACCACTTGGGTTTTTCTTCTCTTTGATGAAACTCATTTAAACTTCACAGTCTAACCATTTATTTAAAGATCAATCAAGTTCAAAAAATGATTATCTTTATGGACAACATCTTAACATTCATAGTTTGAGTCATTAATCAAATTCAAAATTCAACAATGCATCTTAATTCATCATTATACCAAATTCAAAATTCAATAATGCATTTTTAACAGGTTCACCATGACCCTGTGACTCATATTCCTCAATACTGATGTAACATTTATCAATCAAGTATTTGAGGTATCCTTGCGGATCAATGAACAAGTATTATATCATTATGAGGTTTAACATTTACATATACAATCTCAGTATGATATTCACTAGTGTGTTTAAGAAGGTTATGTATTTTGTATTTTTATCTCTACAAGATCTAAAAGCGCTTACACTTGCCTTTTGTAATTTTAGACTCTTTTATAATTACTTAGCATGTAGAGAGACATTACAAGATACATTGACAGTTCCTGAGTTTAATTTGTTAATGTCATTCTTCATAAGACTTTTAACAAATTTAAAACTTCAACTTCTTAAGACTTAATGTGAGTCATCACATTCCATAATCATGATGGTGTCTTATTAACCTTCTAGGTTAGAGTTTTATTCAGTATATACAAGACGTACTCAATTTCAAACATTGACAGATTTTGGAGGTAAAATATTTAAGTTATTAAAATCAAATAATTCTAAATAATTTGATTCAACACTCTAGACATACCATAAATATGTGGTATTCTATGAGTAATTTAATTGTGAGACTTTATCACAATCCTTTCAATAACTTAATACTCTTTACGTTACATACTTATCAATTGTGTCACACCAAATTGAAAATTTAGTATTTAAAAACCTATTTGCATGCAATAATGTATATGATTTTAACTAGTTCAAGAACTCTATGTAGATATCTTTCAAAGGATATAACATGTTAACTATACATTATTTTGCCTTTGAACAATTTAAGGACTTTTTGTTCATGTCATAACCATAAGACATAACTTACTTTATGTTATGAGTCTTTCAATAATTAAAGGACTACATGTTTATTAATTTACAATAAACATAAACATATTTAACTAAAGTAATTCTGAACCCCGACTCTTGGCTTCAATAGTAATTTCAAGTTAAGCAAGATTACTTCATTATTTGGGACATTCCAAGAACACATAAACATTTTACTTGAAGTAGTCTTTAAATCGAGATTACGAAATTCCAAAAACACATAGACATTTTACTTGAAGTAGTCTTTATTTCATATCTTGACATATGTTCTAAATAGGGCAAAAAGTCCTAGTAGAATATTAGTTTCTTACCTTACGGTCAAGAGAAACATCTAATCATATTGTTATTGTCATGTGTTGTACCTTGCACACAATAAAGATTTCTCCCACTTGTGCATGGCACAACATCATACATGTAGTCAAACAAAACGTCATTTGTTTATGTGAACAATATGATAGTGTCACAGATATTAGCGTTACAAGTAGATATAAAACCACTTTGTTTAATAAGAAATAATGCACGACTATCCTTAAAACCATGAGTATGTATAGTTGGAAAACTATATATTATCTCAAGACAAGAAAGAAATAATCTGGGTTACTACCAAGATAATAAGCCTTGTAGCTCCTACTGAATTAGACAACATTACATTAATGTCTTGTTCAGAAATAAATCACGATGCTCCCACTGGGTTTGACAACATTGTAAGTGTTACCAAACCAGTGAAAACAAATAGTGATCTATTTATTTTCCAACTTTTTATGAAATCTTAATTAGTAGCAATGTACTTGGATTTCAAAAATTATACTATGTAGATGATGGAGTAGATGATGGACTATCCATCAATGCTATTTATTAACTTGAAATTTGGGCATGCAATTTCCTCCTTAATTTGATTAAAGCAATTAACTAGATAAATCATGCTAGTTTGCCTTTACCAATTTTGCTGTAGTATTGGTAGTTGTTAATACAAATAATGTCTAAAAACGTTATTTATATTTTTTGACCTCTCGATGTTTTGATAATAACAAAATGTAAAAACGTTTACGATAAAATTAAACGTTTAAAAATTACTAATCGTAAAATTCTATTTCTAAGATTAATCACTTAAGGTATGGATACACAAATCATTAAACATGATTAGTGATCAAGAAAATATTTTTCTTGAACCTTACATTTCTACAAAAGTGTATTTACAAAAATATATACACAAAATATTTATTCATAGAAAAAGAAATGTTTTATAAAACAATAAATTTGAAAATCAGATTTTTCCCCCCAAAATGAAATTTCCAAACAGATAACACTTCCCCACTAAAAGACTAAAAAAAGGAGCGTACTTATACGGCGCCCCCTTTATAGGCCTGGGGCCCCCCTAACATATAAGGGACACGCCTGACGGCCACAAGTAACGGCTTATTTTTTTGCCTTCTATTAAATACTGGCCCAACCCCAGTCTGAAAATATAACCTCTTGCCACGAAATTTCCTCATATCAACATTCTCTCTTATTTCTTTTTCTATCTAAAATACATTTCATGATCATGTTTCAAGTGATTAATTCTTATTCCTACCCTTCTTCTAATCAAGTGCAAAGAAGAACATTCGTATTAAATCTAAAAGAATTGTTATCATGAATCTCTTTTCCCTCCCTCCTCAAAAATCACAAATCTTCTTCATTATAATTTTCTTTGGGTTTGTGTAAATGGGATTGGTTTGTAATCCCAATATGCAAATTTGTGTTTTTGTGTAAATTGATTGTGTTGTCAATCCAAGAGTGTAAATCTTGTGAGTGTAAAAAGACTTAGTGTAAGTCTTAGATTGGTTCACTATGATTAGACTCACGACATCTACTTATTGTCGCAAAGAAAGTAAGCGACGATGTAAAACGGTTTTTCCTCCGCCTAAAGGGAGCGGTTACATAGTAGAAATCTCGAGTGGATACCTGCTCGGGGAGTAGAGTAGGGCGAAGAGGTGCTTCATCTAGCTGAACCACTATACTTCTCTTGTATCTATTTGATCGTTTCTTTCCTTATCTCTTTATATTGTTAGTGTTTTATTTAGTTCATTACATTAGATAGTTTATTGTGATTTTCAATATGGTTGATTGATTGACACCAACCCGAATCTTACCATTTATATAGAAAAGTTTTTAAAAAGATAATTAACCGCTAAAAAAAATATTCAACAGCACCCTTCTATTTTCCTACAATTGGTAGCAGGAGCCAAGGTCACTCAAGATTTTTAAAATATAACTTATTTTAAAGCTCGGAACGATCTATGGATTGCCGACAAATTATCTCAGAAGGGCAATCCATGAAAAGACCACCACTTTTTGAAAGTGATAGTTTTATTTATTGGAAAAATAGATTCATACATTTTTAAATTCAAAAGATCTAAATCTTTTGGCATGCTATTACCAATTGGTGATTTTCAAACCTATAATACAAAAATCCATAAAACAAATTTTTTTAGATGAGTGTTATCCTTTTTTCAAAAACAAACTGATGATTCTCAAAAATAACTTGCGAAAAATAATGAAGCCAAAATTGGTTATTTACAATCTTTATGCCAAAAAAAGAATATGGAAAGAATTTCATGTGAAACACACACAAAGAAATTTGGAATACTTTGTTAATCACTCATCAAAGTAAGAGCCAAGTCCAAGATAATAAGATCGACCTATTGGTTCAAAAATAAGAACAATTCGTCAATGTTCCGAAGACGAATCTATAGACATATGCTTTTGCAAGATGAATACTATTTATTACAAGTCTTATACTCCTGTGATGAAGGTTATACTAGTAAGAACGACGTAAGAAATTTATATTTAGAGGCTCTACTCCGAATGAGAGCAAAGACACGCGATTGAAGATTAATAGCTTAAACGGTCCACTATCTCATGATGAACTTATCGGGAACCCACTCAAAGTTCACGAAATATCATCAAGAAAGATTCGAATAAGTCGAAGCAAAAGTTAAAAGAAATCTATTGATTTTAAAGCTATGAAAGAATCTAGTATGAAGAGTGTTCGTCTACCGGTAGCGAAGATGCTAAGGATACGCCATGGTGGTAAAGACCTTCAAGAGGTTCTTTAAAAGAAGGAGGAAGATTCCGGAGACAACCTAGGAATGACAAAAATAAGTTCCAAAGAAGCCAGATGACAAGAAAGACCGTTAAAGTGATAAAAATGCTTTAATGCCGGCGACCCGAGATCATCTTATTAGAATAATGTCCAAAACCACCAAAAGATAAAACCAAGAGAGCTTTGTCGTAGGCTCTATGACGATAGCGGTAAGACGAAGACAAAAAGGACAAAGATGAAACTGTCCTTGTATTCATATGCTTCAAGAGAGTATGTTCATCAACTTACTTTAGCGATGAAAACTTCATCATTGATATTTAGGCTTTAACAACGAATAGATATTATACAAAATGAGTCTGAAGATAATCACTAAGAAACAGAAAGGTTAAAAGCTACTAGAAATATCTAGAAAATAGCTTAGAGAATTAAAAGATAAATAATACCACACTCAAAAAAAATAAGGGAGTTTGAATCTCGATATGAGTGCAAAAGTGTCTTCACTTAAAATTGCGAAATGAAAAACACAATAGAAGAATCCACTAGCTTATATAAATTTTGAAAAGATACTCATTGCTAATGGAATGTTGAGTAGTCAAAATCCTCCGTGGATAACTAGGTTTAGTTTAATCCATTTAAACATCATCGAGAAGAACTAAAGAAATAAAATTTGTGAAGCTTAGAAGAACGAAGTCCTCTGAATAGGAGTTCCCATAAATTTAGCGGCCCCCCAAAGTGACCCAGGCGGCCCTACAAGACATTATTGACCGCCACCAGCAACACCTGGATTCTGAGAAAAACCAGTTTCTTTTCAAAAAATCTATTTTGGACTAAGCAAACACACATAATTGTAAACAAAGTTAAAATTCCTGTTGCTAGGGCAATGAAGTTAAATAAATTCAATAAGACATTGTCAAAACCCATTTATTTTTTGAAACCAATTTTAATCAAAACTCCACCTCCTAGAAGAGTCAATAATAATTATTCTCGTCCTAAAACACCGCACCAAACACATGTTGGTCGACAAAACCAACCTTATGGCTTTCCCGTAACTTGGAATAACTTTCCACGTCAAAGTTACATGCCTTAGAGAAATTCTTCCATTTCACATCCCAACCAATTGCATCAAATCAAGAGATGTTTGGCGACTAACAATTTGGACCTATGAGATATTGGGGTGACCCAAATGTTTGTAGTCTTTGTACTATATAAAATATTAAATGCCTTGGAGTTGATTGGAACCCTGACGAATGGATCAAGGATGCGAATGGCCTAAAACATATGACGAGCAACAAAAGCCTTCTCCACTTACAAGCATACAATGAGAAACGTCTTTTTGGTATAATCTTCATGGAAACTTCAATAGAAAAGGTACGATATCTATGACTCTCTCAAATAGATAATGTAGAACAAGTGTTACTATAAGATTTTAAATTGATAATATATGACAAATATGTGACAATAAGTGTAGAGTAACTTACTCTATAAACATGATAGTGAAATCAACTAAGGACGTCAAAGTCAAGGTAAGGCTATTTGGAAGAAAGGCTTATAATGTGATTAAATAAGGAACTAAGCCGAAGGATCAAAATTTTTGTCTAGCTACATTGAAGAAAAAAGTCCACATTAAGCATAGGGAGATAGGTCACGCAAACATGCGTCTCTATTCATCGTTAGTTTCTAAGGAAAATTAGTAAAACCTACTAAGCTTAATTGTGATCAACATTTTGTAATCCTTACAAAATGGAAAACAAGCTTATGTTTAGTCCACAAACTAAAATATAGCTCAACCGACTAATCTTAGAACTCCTCCATATGGATCTTCTTTGTCCATCCTCTTATAACAACCCATATATTTTCATCAATGTAATTATCCATCTATAAATTAGATGCAATTTTCCATCAATTAATACTACTTCTTAAATTAAGTATGACAACTATCTTCAAGGAGAATATTTTGCTTATATTTCTTGTCGACTAATAATGTAACTACATAGCAAACTAAACGAACTCACACAACACCCATGCCACTAGATCCATGTTTATAACATGTAAAACATTCCTAAGATGTCAAGTATATGTTGTTTCAAAGATCATTTTACCAAGTATACTATCAATCTAACATACTATTTCCAACATTATATCAAAACAAGCATTATACGCTAACGTATATTCCAAAAACCCCAATTTCAAGTTGAAACACGTGTACAAGTATTCAAGGCTTATGTACAAATACCCTAGCACAACCTTTGAATATAGTTTCCCTCCTAAACCCTAGTATAACCTTTTAAAGCATAATGTACAAGCTAATCATGCCTAAAAACTAAATTAGGTCATTTAAGCTCCTAAATCATGTTTAAACCTTAAACAAGCACCTCAAGCACCTCCCTTGCATCACCATGACCTCACTAAGCAACCACCCTAGCACCTCCCTCACACCACCATCATCACCACGTCACTAACTTAGGCACCAAGGTGGTTTGTCACCTCCTTGGTTAGCCGTGACCTCCCACCACCCTCCACCATTCATAGCTATCTTCCTAGCTTATAAGAATCACCATATAGCCTCCATTAGTCACCTCAACTAGCTAGGACACTAATCAAACACCAGAACTTTGGCACCAAGTCTCTTCGAAGGCTATATATAGCCGAACCCAACACCACTTCAAAAATCATTCACCACACTTGTTTCCATATTAAAACCTTGATCAAGACTTACACTAGCAGTAGCATAAGGAAGATATCAAGCCCCTAGAAGCCAAGAACCAAGAAGAACGAAGCTTTGGACCCATTTCTAGGCGTACGAAACCGAAACAACCCATTTTAACCAGTTTCGAATTTGTAAGTTTTATACACATTAGATCAAGCATGTTATTGTTTTAGAACTATCATAAGGTCTATAAGATCCTATATGAACCCTTGTTAATGCCTTGAATCCTCAAACCCATGCATTTTTTATTAAAACCCTAAAAATGACCCGTTTTGATTTTCTAGCTAACGAATCATTTTTCTAAACTTTTGTTACGTTAGAACATCTTATTTTTGCTTATTCTAATAAGCTATAATCTACAAATATCATTTGGAACCCTAAAATAAGCTTGCATGGCTTTTTTAACTTGATTTGTAAATCGTTTCCATGCAAGGGGTATATATGGTAACTATTTGGAAATTAACAAGTACAAGGGTTAATTCTGCCATATTCCTAAAGTTATAACTATAAAAACCTATCTTGCCAAGTTTCAAAGTTAAAGGTTTAAATTATATATACTTTATATAAAAGGACTAACTTTGTAAATATATATAAACCAAGGGTATATATTGTCATTTTGCATTCTTAAAGGTATAAAGATGTAATATTTTTATATTAATTATAAAAATATATTTAAATATTATAAGACTCGATTTTATTAAAACCCGACACATTTGTCGTTATCATTCGTCAATCGAAACACTATAAAATCAATTATGTTATATATTTAACATAATTTATCATCCGCTAGCTTTTGAAGAAACTTAAAAAGATAAAACCTTATCATTTAATCTATAACGTATCACGTTACTAGGGAGTTTCATGTGAGGGGTTTCATTTGAGTAGACGTTTTGACGAGTTGCTGGATTTACGATTTAAAGTGTCCTAGCTCCTCAAACGTTTACTACATGACCTCTGGATTATGATAGCCCAAACAGTGATACGATATTTTCATAAGTTATCAAACCAAAAACCGTTAAACTTTATGAAATAAAGTTTGTAATATCAACAATCGAACTAAGACTTGACATATTACCCCCAGGTTGCGTGACGAGGCTGTTTACTCTCATTTGAATTAAATTTCAAATCAATCAACTACCTTGATAAGGTGAGTTCATAGTCCCACTTTTATATGTTTTTCTAAACTCCGTAGGGAGATACATGCTATAAACCATAAATACAAGTGTTTTTCCAACTGTATGCTATCCTGATATATTATTGCCTAAGTTTGCCTGCATTGCCAATATTTCTTAATCATGAACCATTAGTCACTTGCGAGTGAACACGAATATTATGGATAGATCTATCGGGGTGTGACGACTCCCGTTGGTGTGCCTATACTTTTGGTACCAATAGCACTATATTTGATTATAATAGGTAACTTTGGCAAGTAACCTTTCATGAGGGCTTAGGTTCCTCCCCAATGTCACTACGGTGATTTTATGTTAACGTGTTGGTGTCATGAGTTTAAATGCAATAATACTGTATACTATGATAATTGTAAATGCAATTACAATTATTACAAACCATGGGTGTATAACAACAAAACCCACTATTGAACTTGTATTCAACTATTATAACTTAAAACCTATGAATTTCACTCAACCTTTGTGTTGACTTTTTAGCATGTTTATCTCAAGTAATTGAGCAATCTATGGCACGGATTTGCTTTGAGCTTGAGAACGTCTAAACTTGTTATCATTCAAACTTTATGTTTTCATATGTATTTTGGGACCTCCTGTTTGTAAAACTCTAATATAATAATGAATGATAACTAAAATTTTCAAAATGTCTCTTTTGAGTCGTTTTCTATGATTATGACTGTTGATTCATGAAGTAATACCCCCAATTTAGCTTCCGCTGCTATATGTCAAATATAGGGGTGTTATACTACAAAAAATGACAATTGTCCAATACAAGAATCATTCAACTAGGGAGGATAAGTTCATAGCTTCGTATAGCTTTGACAGTTGCAGTGTTGCCATTGCCAACATACAGATCCAAAGCTCCTTTATTCAACTTCTGATATCCTCTAAGCCCTTAGATTGTATTACAAATGTGAGTGCCACAACCAGTGTCAAAAATCCAGGAATTACTTTTAGGAAATGAGAATAGTTCTATAGTGAAGATACCTGATGTGCCAGATGCACTGGCTTTATTCTTCTTCAACTCTGCCAAATATAGAGGACAGTTCCTCTTCTAGTGTCCAGTCTTGTGATAGTGGTGACACTCAGTGTCCTTAGCAGGATGCTCCTTTTTAGCGGGTGGGGGATCTTGTGCTTGGGATCATAAGCCAACTTGCTTTTTCCCTTGCCTCTTTTCTTTCCCTTGCCTCGTGCTTGCGATTTAAGTTTCTGGATTTGACCTTTCCTTATAGCTAGGACAGCAGGAGTTTTTTTGGGTATACCTTTTTCTGCAAGTTTTAGCATGGCATACAGTTTAGGTATAGTCTTCCCCAGGTCGTGCATGTTATAATTTTGCACGAACTGGTCATTATCCTTTGAGAGTGAAGTAAGGATCATGTTCACCCTAAGGACTAGAGGCATGGGATAGCCAAGACGTTCCATCTGATCTAAGTAAGCTTTCATCTTCAGCACATAGGTGCTAACTGTAACATTTCTCATTTTCATGTCATTTTACGACTCTATTAATGATCACTATTTATTTTAGTCCGATATGCGTTTACTTTTAATATTTACTTTTAAGCTAAATCGCGTAGACTAAAA
>BQNB010056145.1:22500-38790 GCA_026074375.1 Tanacetum coccineum | reverse complement strand
CGAGCCTACGGTAAGTTGTTTTGATGATTTAGACTTCTTTAAAAAATTAAGAATGAATTCGCAGCCATTGTTTACAATGATGCTCAAACGTCTAAATTAGATTTATTAACTGAACCGATTTTAAGCCCTCAATATATCGATGAATTTGATTTGAACGATGAAACATCATTATCCGAATATGATGAAGAGGAACAAAACGTTTTGTACTTTAATGATCTATTCCCCTTTAACATTATTCATACCGATGATTTAAAGTCAGAAAAAGACAATGATGATAATGAGATCGATATAATACAGTCTTCGGGGGGTAACATGAATACACTAGGGTCAAAAAAGCTTTTGGAAATAAGTCACGATAAAATCAATAAAACTTTCAAAATGGGAAGTTTTATCATGGAATTAAATGTAAATATCGTGATTTAGAATTATTACGTCAACGGAATGCTATTCTATCTTATTATGAATTTGTATGTGCCGTTTGGCATTCCGTTCGACCCCAAATAGTTTTATAAGGATGGGATTAAATTGGGGCAAGTCTAACTTAAAGACTTTTCTGTAAACAAAAGTTCTTACCGGGAGACAACCCGGAATGTATTTTCAATTTTGTCATTGAGTCTGTCTTCCCAGACTGTCTATACGGCGTATCCAAACCCCATGGATATGGCGTATTGACCTTTTCGACGTTATCCAGTCTTTATTTTCAGCATAATCTATACGACGTATTAGTTAAACGAATACAGCGTATTCGACACAGGTATCAATACGGTGTATCCTGGGGTATGGATACAGCGTATCGACTTCCTGTATAGTTTTTACGTATTTATTTCGAGTCTTACCAACGAATACACGGAGATAGAATAGCATTTGTTTTCTGAGAATTTTCACAGGACCTCGTGAAAGAAATATCAACGAATATTGGTAGAGAATTTACAAATCTGGAGATCTTGAAGTGTTGGAGTCTTGAAACTTCAAGACGGCTGTTCAACACGAATTCTCGCCTCTGAATGAGATACTGAGTAGTTTTAAGAATTATTAATGGGTAAAGTGGGTAGATATGAGAAACCCTTTTTTGTTTTTAAACTGTAGAGCGATACAGCGTATCCACTAACATGGATACATCGTATTGACTCAATTTTACCCAATTAAAAAAAACCTTTATACGGCGTATTCAGTAAAATGAATACGGCGTATTATTGTAAAAAGGATCCTGCACTTTGATGCCCATACGCCGTATTGACTCACATCTATACGGCGTATTAACTTTTGATCTTTATATACGACGTATCCATTTATGAATACGCCATATCCACCCCAGAACAGAATGTTTCAAAATTTATAAACTTTGTACTGTTCTCACTAAATTTTACATATATGGTTCTTCCTCCACAAGATCAAAGGCATTAGTATCTTAGATATGAGGGATTACAGTGCACTGATGCTGACATCGCAGATTTTGAGACGATGTTGGCTAGGATATACAGGAGGGAGGTACACAGGGTTCAGGTGTTCGAATTTAGGGGACTACCAGATTTGATGGCCGAGGGGTTGAGTACTAGGATGCTGATGGAGCACAGAGATGCTCAGGGATAGATTGTGTTCACTAGCCGAGCATGGAGGTGGCTGTTTAATATTAGAGGCCCATTGGTGCACGAGCTCATTCTAGAGTTCTTTAGCACGTTTATGTTTGGAGAGGCAGTGACTAATTTAGACATAGCTGGAGCCTTACAGATTCAGTTGGGAGGAGTTAGGAGGCGTATGAGCTGGAGAGAGTTTATTTTAGCCTTAAGATTACACACAGCTGAAGAGATGCAGACTATTAGATTCGGTTTATACTGGGCCAAGAGTGCGAGGTAGATACCCAACAAGGGGGGTCTGAGAGATTATTGGATTGGGATCTCATCAGCTGGAGATTTCCTTGGCACAACCCAGTCCTACACTTCTATTAGGAATCCGATTCTAAGGTTGTGCCACAGGTTGATTGCATGCAGTATTGCTGGGAGGAGTTAGGCACCTAAGAAGGTGACCGTGACTGATATGTTTTACTTGAGAGGGATGGACGTTAGCTCGGTTAAAATCCCTTATTTATTGGCTAGGTACTTGAGATTGTTTGCTTTAAGGAGGAAGCAAGGTGCGATGATATCTGGAGGGCAGTTTGTAGCTCAATTAGCTAAGCATTTTGGACTCCTGACGGAGGAGAGGATTCAGGGATTAACAGTTATTGCCTCTGCACTTTTGATTATTAATATGGTTGAGTTAGTGAGGCTGCAGATCTATGAGGAGATTGATGATACATGGGCTTGGGTAGCCTTGGGACCAGAGAGGCATCCTGATGCTGCAGCTGGTGCCCCTGGATCCGCTGAGGATGCTCATGTTGTTGATGAGGGTGACCATGCTGTTTTGACACTCGTACAAGCACCACCGCCACCACCAGCTGCTGCCAGGACTATGCCGCAGAGGATGGCCAGATTAGAGGAGGATGTGCATGAGATTCGTGGGGCATTAGCTGAGCAGCGTGAGGTGATTGGTGCTATGGCCGGGGATTTCTCCAGATTCACCGTATGTGCCGCCAATGGCATTACACAACTATTAGACTCTACTTGAGTTACCTACACGCCATACTCTGAGACCCATATACCATACCAGAGATGCGTCAGACGCATGACTGACGGTGCCAGTACCTTCACAGCCCAGCAGGACCAGCAGCAGCATGACCTATGATCCCACTATCCTTATCTTTTGTTTCAATCTTTTGTACATTTATTATTCATGTCGTGATGTATCTGACTTTGAAACATGTTCTCATATTTTTGCATATATATTACGGTATGACATTTTGACTTGTTTGTGTATGATAGAATCAAACCTGGCAGTAAGTTCAGCACCATAGTTCATGAACATGTAACAAAACCGAGCAGGTTATCCACACCAAGGAGCAGAATGGAGAAGAGAAAGTGATTTCAAGTGTGTAAAAGATGAAGAAAAGTCTAACTTAAAGACTTCGTTGTAAACAAAAGTGCTTCCCGAGAGACAACTGGATTGTTATTTATTTTTATCGAGTCTGTCTTCCCAGACATTAATACGGCGTATCCGCTCTATACCATACGGCGTATTGATTGCCTGGACGTTATCAGTCTTTACTTTTTATGCACTTTAAAAATATTATTGTCAGTTCTGGCAATACGGCGTAATCATGCACATGATACGGTGTATTCATCAGACAGACTCGTATTTAGTTTGTTTAGTTTAGTTTAAATTAAACGTAGGTACCAAAAATAGGAATGCACGTTCTTCCTATTATTTACACAGGACCCCGTGAAAGAAATATCAACAAATATTGGTGGAGAATTTACAAATCTGGAGATCTTGGAGGTGTTGGAGTCTTGAAACTTCAAGGCGACTGTTCAACACAAATTCTTGCTCAAAAAACTCAACATGGAGAATCTACCGAGCAAATATCAGGGGAGTTTCTCATTTTAATTCTTTTTTATTCCCGTATTTAATGTTTTATATATACAACAAGGATGTTGTATAATTCAAATGAGGGGGGGGTTGGGAATTAGAATGTATACTTGTCTTAATTTTCACACTAAAATGCTAAGAAAAATGCTAATTTAAAAAAAAACAGGCAATACTTTTTGTGAAATTACATGTTACCAACCCGCACAACAACAACCCTTGTTCGATATTGTGCAGAGATATTAACCTATCCGAATTCCAAATGTTTTACCCAAAATTTTTTTTTCACAAAATATGAGTGTGCCGGGATTTTAGTAGACCTTAGAAACTTTGAGCTTGGATATATCTATTCAAGATCACAGTGATGATCCTAAGGTATTTAATGGATTAACTTTTTAAATTGGTAAATTTTAGATTACACCCCCAAAACGCATTTACATGTTGTTATAAAAACAAACTATAATGGTTAGCCTAACCCCCGATAAACCCTTTGTTTAACACACACTTTAAGATAAGATAACCCCTAGACCTACCCCGTAGAGCCAATCCTTTAGGAAATTACATCGCAACTTAATTTATTTCGTAACAAACCTTTTACACCTTAGCCACCCAGTTTGATTAAGTTTTATTTCCTACAGTTGCGAGTTGCTTAAAGTGTAAAGTAAGTATTTTTCCCGAGTCTTGTGTTAATTTTGTATGGTTGGAAGAAATTTTTGCACATCGCAAATAGTGAATGTATAAAATAGTCAAAACTCATGTATTTTTACTACCATCGCAATTAATGGTACGTCCGAAGAATGAAGAATTATCGACAGGATATCCGGAATTATATGATCCGAAGAAGGTGAAACTACTCTGAGTTTTCGTATATAGTTAGATGTTTGGAAAAAAAATCAAAAAAATTAGAAAAATTGCAACAAAAAAGAGAACGAAAGTTTGAAGATAATTGTTTCGCAACTACTGAAGGAATTACACGAAGGATCGATTATTCGTTGATACAAATCGACGATGTAGAGTATTGTATAAAGTGGTAGATATTATCACTTACCTTGTAAAGTATGTAAAGTATGGGATGATTGGGAAGTTGACCGTTATGGGAACGCCAAGTTAGGTTGTTGTTTTTGATCTATGATCAAGACGTTTTGTGAAAATATATTTTAGGGTCTTTTCTCATGGTAACGTCGAGAAAAAGTACTTAAAGCCCATTTATCTTAGACTTCATCTATTTGTTTTGTAATTTTTATTTAACAACAATTTATTTCCCTTTCCTAATCATTAACCATGGGTTTTACGCGAATGAGTATTTGTACGAGCGTGCATGTCTATTCCGTCATTACGGCCATGTATGCATGTCTCAGCTGCCTTGTTGGTTTATTACTATTGGTGAAAGTTAAAAGATCCCCACCCTATATCATTATTCATCCTAATCGTTGGTTAAACTCGAATGAGGATGTGATCGAACATAAATGTCTATTTCATCGTTATGGCCATGTATGTGTGCTTCAGTTCCTTGTTGGTGTGGTACTTTTGGTGAAAGATTGTAGAATGATCAACCTTAAGCCTTATCATACAAACCCTGATTTACCTTTATAAACTTGTTAATCCTTAGCTCTAGTGGTGGAGATGTGTATCCTTTCCAAGCTTATGATATAATACTCGTCACGACCGAGCAATTGAGTGAATTAGTTACATGTTACCACATAGATTAGTTGAGTGATTGAGTTATTTTCATCATCCTAATTCGGAGAGTGTGTTTGGTTGTGTACTTGTAATAGATCAAATAAATGCTTAATGGAAAAATATCCTTAGGGATACATTTTTATAAACTTCTAAAGGCTAATGAGGACAAGTAGGATTCAGTGGGGGGATATTTGATGACATCAAATAACGTCTAATTTTATAGCATTCATTTATCCATGTAATTGACCCATTTTTGTATAATTAGTTGCAAAGAATTGTACATAATCGTTTGTATATGAGAAATTGCAGTAAATACAAGTACATTGTGATATTAGAAAAAGGCCGCGCATTTGGACTTTAAACAAAGATATTTAAAGATTGACTATTCTGACAAACCAATACTCGTATCCTTCAAGGAAGATACAATGTACTATTTCCAGCACTCACCAAATACCACGAAGGAAACATGATCAATACGCCGTATCCAGAGAAGACCAATACGCCGTATTGGAGATATAATATGTGAATACTCTGAAAGATATCAAACGTGGTCCCTGCTCTAAGAAACCACCAATACGCCGTATCGAACCCATTCGATACGCCGTATCGCACCGACTTCAGACCCTATAAATAGAAAACTCAAAAACGAGTTTTAAGTGTGCTAAATCATATTCTCGATACCTAAACCACAAAAGTTAATTTTCAAAGGAGAAAAAGAGCACAGAGGTCTCACAAAGCATTCCAATACCCAATGGAGACAACGGAAATTTCTTATATAACTTTTTGTAATCGTTTAGTTTTTGGTATCATTCATTAACTCGATTAGTTTACCTTGGCTAAGCCATTACTCTTGTATTAATTATGATATTTGAAGGCTAATATCTTCAGGTATTAGCCATTATTATGAAGATCTGAATGTTTGGTTTTGTTTATATCTCGATTGCTTAATTTATCATTGTATGCTTGTTTATGTTTACCAGTTTATATTTGTTTTTGTGCTTTAATACGCGACCTATCATTCAACTGGATCTACTGACACGGACCAAGTAATCTAGATTCCGAGATAGCTCTCCATATAGTGATTAATACATCTAGACCAATAGGATCACGATTAACAACCTGTCTTTGCTTTAGATTGTGAGCTAGTTAGACCGATAGGTGACTGTTGGATCAAACTAGTACCTTCTAATTAATGGTAAAGATTGGGTTAGTGGGACTACTAGTGTAAGAATCGCCGTTAAGCCGTATGTGGTAAAGTCCTCTACTGAGCTAGGTTTTAACAAGATTACCATTGCTTTAATCCCTAAGATAGATTATAATCAGCAAATAAGGATGCATTAAGCGGATGCTTTAATTGTTACGAATTAATGTTCCTAGTCTTAGGAGAAGTCCCTCCTAAGTCTAAGAATGATAACAACCTTCAAGATAAGTACTTCATTGCACTGAATAAACAAACCAACTTCTAATACGGATTAATGATGCTAAAAACAGTTTTTCTAATCCATAAGGCTAGACCGCTCTTTTATCTTCTTATTATTTTGTTTGCGTGGGTTAAAGTGTCTGAATTAAATATATCATCACCCCCACCCCACCAAACCCGTTCCAGTCTCTCAGGCTGAAAACCCCCCTTTTACCTGTTAGAATTATGATTAGAACTAACATAGGATTAACATAGGTTTGACTTAGGTTATAATTAACTTAGAGTAGTAAAACAAAATATTAATAAATTGAGAGATTTAACCTCGCTTCAAGTGTTCGACACCCTATTTACCACGAATCTACCACCGACCGGGTACACTGCCCGTTAAAGTGTTATTTTTGATTAAGTCGGCAAAACATAAATTTAAAACTTAAATCATAAAAATATACACCACACAATGACACATCAGTTGGGCAGAAATTTGCATATTGCAAATGGGAATATATAAAGTAGTCAAAACTCATGTATTTTTACTACCAACACAATTATTGGTACGTCCGAAGAATAAAGAATCACCGAAAGAATTATCCGGAGTTATTATGATCGTGAAGATGGTGAAATTACACCGAGTTTCGTAGTATAGTGTAGTAAGAAAACAAAAAAAAAACAAAAAAAATCAAAAAAATTAGAAAAATTAGAAAAATCACAAAAAAAGAGAAGGAAAGTTTGAAGATAATAGTTTCGCAAAATCTTAGACCAAAGAAATTATATGAATGATCGATTATTCGTTGATGCGTCTTATAAGTCAACGATGTAGAGTATTGTATAAAATGGAAGATATCGCCACTATTCTTGTAAAAGTATGAAATGATTGGGAAGTTAACCGTTACGGGAATGCCAACTCAGGTTGTTGTTTTTGATCAATGATCAAGACGTTTGTAAATAGTTGTGTCTTTATCATGGTAACGGTAAGGAAAAAGTGTCTAGCAACTTATATCTTAGACCTAGTCTGTTTGTTTTGTAATTTTGTTTAACAACAATTTATTTCCCTTTTCTAATCATTAACCATGGGTTTTACGCGAATTAGGATGTGATCGAGCATGCATGTCTCTTTTGTCGTTACGACCATGTATGTATGTCTCAGCTGCCTTGTTGGTTTATTACTATTGGTGAAAGTTAGAAGATCCCTACCATATATCATTCTTCATCCTAACCCCTTGGTTAAACGTCGAATGAGGATGAGAACGAACACACATGTGTAATTCCGTCGTTAGAGCATTGTTATGTGTCTTACAACTGCCCCCACTTGTTGGTGTGGTCCTTTTTGTGAAAGTTGTAGAATGATCAACCTTAGCCTATATCATCAAACCCATATTTACCATTATAAACTTGTTACTCCTTACTCAGCGAGTGGTGGAGATGTGGTATCCTTTCCAAGCCTATGATTAGAGTACTCGTCGCCACAGAGGAGCAATAAGATCCACCGCATGAGTCTTGCCTTAGCATCCTTCTTGGCAAAGAGATACTTGATGGCAGAATGGTCAGTATACACTATGCTTTTGGACATGACAAGATATGAACGGAATTTCTCAAAGGCATACACCACGGCAAGTAATTCTTTTTCGGTCGTAGTGTAATGAGTTTGAGCCTCGTTCATAGTCTTGCTAGCATAGTGTATAGGTTGGAAATGCTTGTTTTTTCTTTGCCCGAGGACTGCCCCAATTGCGAAGTCGCTAGCATCGCACATCAGTTCAAAGGGCAAGTCCCAGTCGGGAGCAATTAAGATCGGAGCCTCAGTCAATTTTCTTTTGAGTGTATTAAAGGAATCGATACACTCTTCAGAGAAGAAAAATGGAGTCTCTTTTTCAAGCAAATGAGTCATAGGACGGGCAATTTTTGAGAAGTCCTGAATGAATCGTCGGTAAAAACCGGCGTGCCCAAGGAAACTACGGACACCTTTGACAGAAGTCGGATGAGGGAGTTTAGCTATTACTTCGACTTTAGCTCTATCAACCTCAAGTCCTGACTTAGAAATTTTATGTCCGAGAACAATGCCTTCCTTTACCATAAAATGGCTCTTTTCCCAGTTCAAAGACAAATTGGTGTCTTCACACCGCTTCAACATCTTTTCTAAATGGGATAGGCACGTAGAGAAAGAGTCCCCGAAGACCGAAAAGTCATCCATAAATACTTCCATCGTTTTTTCAATCATATCGTGGAAGATTGCCATCATACATCTTGGAATGTTGCCAGGAGCATGCATAGCCCAAAAGGCGATGCGACGATAAGCAAAAGTTCCGTATGGGCCATGTGAATGTTGTCTTTTCTTGACCATTGGGTCAATTGGATCTAAAAGTAAACCCGAGAAGCCATCAGGAAACATGTAGGTATTCGTTTCCTCTAGTCTCACGAGCATTTGGTCCATGAATGCAAATGGAAGTGGTCTTTTTTTTCTTATCCGGTGGCCTTCATTAAGCTTTCTGTAATCAATACATACTCGCCATCCCGTGACCAATCGAGTAGGAATCAGCTCATTCTCTTCATTTGTGATGACAGTCATACCTCCTTTTTTAGGTACACAGTGTACCGGGCTCACCCAAGGGCTGTCAGAGATGGGGTAAATCAATCCAGCGTCAAGGAGTTTTTCAACCTCCTTTTTGATAACATCGTGAATTTTTGGGTTTACCCTTCTCTGACTTTGCACAGATGGTTCATAGTCCTCTTCCATTAGAATTTTGTGAGTACAAAATTCTGGGCTAACACCCTTTATATCGGAGAGTTTCCAAGCAATGGCTCGCTTGTGGGACTTAAGAACCTTGAGAAGTGCTGCCTTTTCCTCATCTTTTAAGTCTTTAGCAATTATGACAGGCAACTTATTGTCGCCTTCCAAAAATGCGTATTCAAGATGGGGTGGCAGTTCCTTGAGTTCAACCTCGGGAGGTTCATCAATGGAAGGTTCAATGGTTTTAGCTTCACAGAGTTTGAGCTCTTTCCTAACTTCAGGCATATATTGTTCATGATTTGGGAGGGGGGTGGTGGTTCACTGTTCAAAATTGCCTCTAGAATCAGGATGTCCCCCTCAGGATCCTGATAAGTTGGATCAACTTCAGATGAAGTTGGATCATCTTCTAGAGCAAGAAACGAATCTGCTTCTTCAAACAAGAGAAAGTCACTGTCCCCGAAAGGAGTGAGAGTTGGAGAAGCAGTAGAAACAATAGGCTCAAAATATGGAGTGGGATTGCCACTCGCGACCACACTTGAAAATCCTAGGACCTCTTGAGAAATATTCATCCAAGCCATATCGATTGACGTCGATTTGCTGACCGTCATATGGTTGGTAATCACTGTGTATTTGAAGTTTGGTCAAGGTTGAATGTGATTGGCTTCTTTGCCAACACGAAGGTAATCTCGCCTTCATAACATCTATCAAAGCATGAACTTGTTTTCAAGGAAAATCGCCCGAGAATTTAGGGGACACGGGGGTCTGGTCAAAATCCAACAACTACGTAAGTCAGCGGAGAATTGAAATTTTCCCACATTGTATAAAGACATCTTCCAGCAATACCGATTGAGTTCATTGATAGAAACGTCGTCTAGATCTAATGTCATGCAGTCGGGTCAAGTCAGAAAGAGATAGAACTTTTCATACAAGAAAAGGCATGAGATAATGCTGCGCACCAAGACGGCCAATGCGTTGCATGTAGTAACCCCGTACAAATACACATGGAATCAGAAAATCGGCCGGGTCTCCAAGTTAACTTTGGTAACTTATTGAGGAAGACCGCTGAACAGCTCTCATTCAAAGGGGTCTTGCCAAATTCTCTTAATTTTTTCCTTGTTTCCAATCAGAGTTTTAAAGTTAAGCAATTTAGTGCATGAGCCATCAAGGCATCGTAAAGCTAATCTCGAAACTTAAATCTCTAAAGAATTTCATAGATTCTCGGAAAATTTTGATCGTTAGCTTTTTCCGTTGCGCCTTTCATCATTTCTTCGTGATGGAAATGGAATTCATGCTATTAGGAACTGGAGTAACAACAGAGCAACATTTTGGCTCAGGATATGGATACTAGTCTGAATTTGAACAAGCAGGAGGTTGGACTCTTCGCGATGCTTCCGTTATTAGCAGGAGCCATCGTGTCCTTTGGTCACCTCGATGTCTATGATTGACTGCTTTCGTCTTGGATGGTAACACCACTCGGGTAGTGATACCTTTTAAATCTCCTTAGGGTTGGTAACAGGTTACCAGGAAGAAGTTCCAAACCGGAAGTAGAAGCTTGTATTAAGCAGTAACAAATTTGAAAAGCATGTCAGTCAAAGTTGGCCATTTGGGATTGCAGGTTTTGACCTTGGTTTTTTGCATGTTTTCTCAATACTGCATCATTGGCGTGACATATCCCTTTCAAAATCTGTTTCCGACACACCGTGTGTCTGAGGACAGGACCATAGATGACCTACAGGTTTATTAACTACTGGTTGATGACCGGAGGTCGATAAATCGACCTTGGTTGAAAATGTTTCCTCTGTTTTGTTGAAGTTAATTTCCTCTCGATTAAAATGTTCGATTATTTGCATGAGGATTCTGAACTGAGAAAAACCAGGAGTCGAATTGGTTTTCGAGACCATCGGAGTTCGATAACCAGAATTAGCTTGGTTGAAATTGGCCCGCAGCGGCCTGGGACACACACTCTTTGATATAGTCATGTACAATGTTTGCTTATTGGTGGCTGGACAGTTTTGATAAGAAGACCTCCCCCACCAGTTACACAACTTTGTTCAACCGCTTTTACGGGGGCGGAAGCTGGGGTTTGGTTCTTTCTATCTTCGAATTAGTAGGCCCGAACCCATGTCTTTGTGATTCAGCAAACATCAGATGAGACTGCTTGGGTGGAAGAGCTTGTAACTCATTTTAGCTACAACAGCTTTGTTTCTTGATTGACGTACCTTAGACTGCTCTCGATGATTTTTTTAAACATTCTCGATGGGCATTTTTGTCTAAGAAAGATTACCACCAGCAGCAAGTTCCAATAAATCTTGATCATTTGAATTTAGGGCATATAGAATGTATCGAGTTAGCTATTCTGAAAACCCGTTATGAGGGCATCCCTTAAAAGATCAATTGAAACGATCCCAAGCCTCATAAAAGCGTCTCATCAAAATTTTTGCTGAAATCTCGTATTTCATTCTAGATTTTCGTTTTAAGAGGCGGGAAGAATTTTTAATAAATTTGAAACAAGTTTCATCCCATGTTTCAATCGACCGAGGGGATCTTTTTCCTAGCCAAATCCGGCTGCCCTTCGAGAGAAAACGGGAAAACAAAGTTTAACCACGGTATTTGGTACATTCGATCTTCAATATGTAGAAGTGATCTTGTTGAAATAACGGATGTGAGCATGTGGGTCTTCTTTATCATTGCCAAAAAATTGCTTGTTTTGGACAAGATTCAGAAGACCATGCTTGATCTCAAAGTTATTCGCGGTGATTTCAGGAATAACTATCGCATCCTCGTAACCCTCGGTGGGTGCTTCGAGCAATTGCGCCATAGTACGATTATCAGCCATCGTAACTATGGGAGGAAGTATCGGTTTTCTCAAGGGTTAGATAATCAACAGAAGTTTGTCGAACTTGTGGTTGTCGACGTCTACGGGCTTGAGAACGAGTGCGCATGCACAAAATAGGAGTACAAAAGGAAAATTTACACTAATTTTTTTGGTTTTTCAAAAATTGATTCACAATTGATTTTAACGGACAATGAGATAAGACAACTTAAACCAAATAATCTGCTTACTTCACGGTAGCTCTCAAAAAGATAAACTCACAGGTGAGCGGAGGAGTAGGAATAGCGCGAAGCTTATTTCTCCTTTCGGGTCGTAGTTCCTAGGAACAACCCTCCTTATACCCACTTTATAGTTTGTTCAACTTTCCGAGGTGAGCCGTACGTCGTAAGAGACACAAAAGGCAAGTTTTTAAATCTTTTGTTCGAATTGGGAACCAACAAGTTCACCGGAACTTATTATGATAATACCTCAGTTGAGAATATTATATTTTGGTGTTTTACCAAGTTGTGAATTTTTTTTTTTTTTTTATGGACAATGTTTTTATATTTTTGATTTTTTTTTGTTTTTTTAAATGATAATTATACTAAAAAGAAATGAAAAATATTTTTGTACTTTTTTATATTTTTATAATAAAAGAAAATATTCACAATTTCAAAAACAGATGGTCAAACGCAACGATAAACGGTTGCACAGCCTCCCCGGCAACGGCGCCAAAAATTGATCCGCTCAGACTATACCTTAAAATACATATAATATAATAAAATATAAAATATATAGTAAGAATGGTCTATAAGCAGAGTCAATGATACCGAGAAGTAGTATAGAGCTTTCCCGGGTCGTAAATCCCCAACGAGGCTGGAATGGTAAATCGATACGAATGAATTGATGATTTGAATTGAGAAACAAATGATTTTGATTTTTAACTAGATAAACTAAAATTAATTAAAGAAAACTAAAATTATTCTACGGGAAACAAGCAGTGGAAAATGGGAACCTTAAATATACTACGGGGAACAAAAATAGTTATACGGATAAATCCTAAACTACGGGAGCATAAATAATGGCAATGAAAATCCTAAGAAATCTACGGGGAACGTAATTAGGCTAAAAATACTTAACTAAAATAATTAAAACTAATAAACTAAATTAAACATGCAATTATAGACTACCGGGAATTAAATCGCAAGCTAAAACTAAAAATTACAAAAATAAAGTCATAAAATTAATTTTAAAATTTAAATAAATTAAAAATATTCTAACTTAAAAGAAAATGTAAAAAATTTCAAAATCGGAGTTAAAAAGCGAACAAAACGGTAAGAAACGAAAAAGTCGAACTCGTAAACGAGCCCGGAACTGAAATTTGGGCAAAAATCACCCTACACAAGTTTTAATAATTTTCCTACAAACTAGTTGATTAAAGAAAATTTTCTAAAAAAGAAAAATAATTTTTTGTTAATTTTTGTATTTTTTATGAATTTTTAAATATTAAGTACTATTTAAAACAAAGAAAATAGAAAAAGATAAAAAAATAAAAGTCTAAAAATTCTAAAAAAAATCAGATTAAATAAAGAAAAAGTTAACAAAACTAAAAATGTAAAAATGCCCAAAAGTTACTGTAGCAATTAAAAGTAATTAAGCTAATTAAAATTTTAACCTAAAACTTAATTAAATTAAATACTTAAACTAACTAGGCTAACTGACAAGGACCACTAGTGCAATTACCCTAGGACCTACTGTGTAATACTAACCTAACTAGAAGTCCTAACAGAGTTATAACTACAATCACAAGTTTACACTTTCAGCCCCTGCAAAGGACCCCGTTTTGCAAGAAAAGTCCAACAAGCTTATTAAGCAAAACTTAAAAAAGAAAAGTTAAAGAAGGGCTTATGGGGAGTATTTTTCACAAAAGACACATGGGCTGAAAGCTACTCAATAAGCCAGATAATTAAGCTTTTTGTGACAGAATGTTAATAAGCTTAAAAAGCTTATTAGCTTTTCTCTTTGAGCTAGGAGGTACAAAATAAGCTGAATTCTGCTTTATCTAAAATCACTAAGCTAACTCTACTTATACTAACTAAATTAAACTAGAATAAGCCCCTAAAATAAGCTGAATGCTAAATAAGCTATGACTGACAGTTTTTAAAAAAAAGAAAAAAATGAAAATTTACCTACTTTGAGCCTATAATAAGCTGACCTAACCTAAGAATTAAGCTGTGAAATTCTAGGGGCTTAAAGGGGGGCCTAGGGGCTTATTGAAACTGCAAAAAGATATGGTGCTAATTAAGCTAATTTGCAAGAAATAAGGGGGTGGAATTTGGCTTTTGCACCAGGGGAACTGCCAAACAGCCCTTAGGGGCTTATTTGGCTTAACCAAATAAGCTCAAAATGGCTTAATTTTTGAAAACAACCTCAAACAGATTTAGAGAGATGGGAAATGAGCTTATGCTCAAAAAATTAGCTTTTAAAAACAATAAATAGCTGCTGATTTCAGAGATGGAAAAGTAGGCTTTTTATTTAAAAAAAATGACATTCATACTTTGGCAGTTTTGACTTACAAAGTCAAACGACTCAAGGGAACTTTGGCAACTGATTTAAACACTAAAATGACAAAAATTTGAGCCCTTACTTAGGATCACAATGGCTTAACCAAATAAGCCATTGTAATCTCCTTTTAAAAACTAATAGTTTCAACAATGCTTGTAGAAACTTTTGAAAATAGATTTTAACTAGAAAACTTTAGCAAAACAGACTTAATTAAGCTTAAACACCTAAGATAAAGTTAGCTTAATGTCCCCAACCCATGTCATCACCATTATGACCCATTTTGACGTTTACCCAAACACCCCCTTAATATTTATAAAAAATGTTTTAACTACTATTTTACTTAAACAAAAGCTAGGTTAGCCTACTTTATGGTTTTTTTTCTTCGGCTTGTGTTTTCTTCCTTTTATAGAAGTCCTTTTGCTTGCTTCTTCTTCTTGCTGTGTTTCTTGTGGAAAAATAAGCTAGTTTCTCTACTAGCTTATACTATACTTATGACAGTTTTTTAAGAGATAAGCTTATTTAACACAAAAACATGCAATAAAAAAAACTTAAACAGCTAACTAACAACTTTAAACTAATGCATTTGTAAAGATATAAAGCAAATAAGCTAATGATTTAAGCTAGAAGTTAAGCTAGAATGAAATTTAGAAAATGAAACCTTGGGATTTGTTGTCTCAGAACCAAGGCCACTCTTTCTGAGTGAGTGGCCTAAAAAGCTGTCCTAATGGCTCCCTAGCCTCTATTCCCTGAGCAATAAGCTCAATAAGCTTATATGAGCTTATTACTTCAAAAGCTTCCAAATTCACAATCAAATGAAGTAAATTCAACCTAAAACAGTACTTAAGAACATTGAACAAGTATTAAACTGAATTTGAGCTTATTAACAAGGATAAGCTCAAATTAGCTTATTGAGAGCTTATTGAGTTAAAACGGCTTAATTTTTCATTAAAATGGAAAATTACAAGTGCATACAAGGAGTTAACTTAAAAATACTTTAAATGACAATAAAAACTTAACTAAAAACTGGATTAAAACTTAAGTAAGCTACACATAAGAAATGGAATAATTGCCACAATGGCTTACAAGGCTATTTATAGCCGAAAAAGTAACTAAGTCTTCTTTTTCTTGTTGTGCTTGTTTGTAGACACACAAACACAGGTGTGTTTGTTGTGTGAGAGTGTTTAAAGCTCTAATCTTGGCCCTTCAATCTTCAAAATTCAATCTAAGCCGTCGAAATGGGTCTTGGGGGATGTGGGATTGCCAAGTTGGCAACTTTATGGCTGGGAAAGGTAGTGGAGGAGGGGGGGAGATGAATAACCATGGTGATAGTTGAATGATTCATGGGGCAAAAACGGGTGTAAACACCCCTGATTGTGTTTGGTGAGGAAAAATCGACGTGCAAAGGGGTTGGGTTTGTTACATAGTGTAAGTTGTGGAGTTTGGCACAAAGGCCCTCCAAGGTTATGTGGTGTTATTGCAACCCCACGTTCCCACCTGTGTTAAATAAACTTTTGGGGACTTGGCAAAACAAGTCCCAAGAGATAGAATAAGCCTTTTCAAAACTTTTCGTACCTGTTGTGGTGTACAAGATTTAGTGGGGTTGGCAGTTTTTTAGCCCCCCTACTTGTTTCTTGA
>BQNB010056145.1:0-17500 GCA_026074375.1 Tanacetum coccineum | reverse complement strand
TGTATAATGTATATACTTTCATTCCAACATTATTTTTAACATCAATATAACATATGAACAAGTATTTCAAACCATGATCAAGTGTAAAAATCTATTTCACATCTTAATATATATCCTAGATGGTGATTTACTATATAAACATTATATACACATAAATCATAATGATAAAGAGTTTAGAGTTTTTAGATGACCTTAAGATGAAGTAGGATGAAGAGTAACAAGTTCTAAAGCCTAGTTTAGAATCAAAACTCAAGCTTTCAAGACTAGAAAACCCTAAACTTTCAAGAAACCCTAATCTTGTACTTTCTTGATTAAATCCTTGTAAATGCTAAACCAAGCCTTCAATACACCTTAGAATATCTTAGATATGATGTTAGAATACTTGAATACTTGCTAGAAAATTTTGTATGGGTGGTTTATTTATGTTTGGTGTGAGTCGTGGGTTAGGGAGAAGAGAGAACAAGAGTTTTGTGAAGTTTTTGCTTAAGGGAAATGTCTATGTGTTATCTACAAGTCTTGCACTCTATATATTCTACAAGAAGTGAGTCCAATTTGCTAGTTGAAGACCAAGACTTATAGAAACAAGAGGGCCAGACAAGATGAGTGAAACAAGGAAGTCTTTGGTCAAAAACACTAGTCATGGCTAGGTTTCAATGAGTCCTAAGTTGTACAAGTATTTAGTTAGTACATTGTGTGCTCTTGGTCCCTAGGAGTCCATGGTTTACCGTAAAATTTAGGGGGGGGGGGGTAAGGAGGACTATTGTTCTATGAATATTTTTTTTTGTTGTAAAAATTCCTAGTAATAACTTGAAGTAAAAAAGTATGTTATTAGATTAAGAATAAAGAGTACCTTGTAGCATTAGTTTTTTCTAGTTGGTTGCTATATGAAAAATTTGGCTACAATGATAACATAGGGTGAAGTATTATAAAACTTTGGTATTTGTGTAAAAAAGTGGGTATTTGTTGAAGCTAAATATAGTTTTATGGTGGTTCAGTGAATGCCTAAATGATTTTATATCCGCGATACGTAAACACTTTACGTAACCAATAAAAATAAATGTGCAGTTTAATTAAATATCTTCCACATAATTATCTCTAACACTTCTGACGGTAGACCTTTATTATTTGATGGCCCGTTTACGTTGAATGAAAAATTTTTAGCCTTACACGAATTAACTTAACGATTAAAAATTAAAAGTCAAACGGCGTACAGAGACTAAAAATAAATAGCGAAATATATGACGACGTAAAACTGACTGAAAACACCGTTGTTATAGGTCATCCCCATTAAATGAGCCCTTTCCCTTCAAGGCTTAAGACGCGGCACTTGACGACGGGTGGCGTTTTTTTTTTTTGAAGAGATGTGGATACTTCTTTTGAAATGATCCTCACATTCCCATGTAAACTCAGGACCTCTCCTAATGTTCCATCGAACCTTAATGATTGGAATATGGCTTTGTTTCAATTGTTTAACTTCATGATCCATGATTTCTACTGGTTCCTCGGTAAAATAAAGCTTGTCATCAATATGAAGTCCATCCAACGGAATGGCTAATGGTTCGTCGGCATAGCACTTCTTCAAGTTGGATACATGAAATGTATTGTGAACTCGGCTCACCTTTTGAGGAAGCTCAAGCATGTAAGCAACGGTTCTAACCTTAGCCAACACCTTGAAAGGTCTAACATATATGGGGTTTAGCTTCCCCCGTATGCCAAAGCGTACTACTCCTTTCCAAGGAGAAACCTTAAGCATAACTCTATCTCCAACTTGAAATTCCATTGGCTTACGCTTTAAATCGGCGTAGCTCTTTTGTCGATCATGAGCGGCTTAAATTCTTTGCTTGATCTGAATGACCTTCTCTGTCGTCTCTTGAACTATTTCTGGACCGGTGAGTTGAACTTCTCCAACCTCGGCCCAACAAACAGGCGAGCGACACTTTCGATTGTAAAGTGCTTCAAATGGTGCAACCTTGATGCTAGCATGATAACTATTGTTATATGAAAAATCGACCAATGGCAAATGTTTAACACAACCATTCCCAAAGTCGATCACGCAAGCACGTAGCATATCCTCAAGAGTTTAGATAGTCATGTTGCTTTGTCCATCAGTTTGCGGATGGCATGCAATACTCATATCTAAATTCATACCCAATGCCTTCTGAAGTAACCTCTAGAAATTTGATGCGAACCTAGGGTCGTAATCACAAATGTTTGAGACAGGTATTCCATGCCTCGTAACTACCTCTTTCAGGTACATTCTTGCCAATCTTTCTATGGGATCAGTTTCCCTCATTGGTACAAAGATTACAGATTTAGTAAGTCGGTCAACAATCACCCAAATGGTGTCATAACCTTGTAACGACTTAGGAAGTTTCTTAACAAAATCCATCATGATATTATCCCACTTCCATTGAGGTATCTCGGGTTGCACCAAAAAACCCAATTTCCTTTAGTGTTCAGCCTTGACCTTAGCACATGTCAAACATTTGCTAACATAGGTGGCGATGTCGGCCTTCATATTGGGCCACCAATATAGCTTCTTCATGTCTTGATACATTTTATCGAAACCCGAATGGATAGAGTATTTTGACTTGTGGGACTCGTGCATGATCACAGTCCTTAAATCACCATGACATGGTAACCAATTCCTGCCATTTAAGCATAGAGTTCTGTCGGCGCGGGGTTCTAACTTTTCCTTCGGTATATCCTTCTTGATCATACCTCCTACATCTTCCTTTTTGAAATTCTCTAGTTTCTGTGCCTTTATTTGAGCTTTCAGAATTTGATTGGGGAGATTCAAACCAATAGTCACGACTAAGGGTCGAACCCGTAATGGCTTATTCCGTTCTTTACGGCTTAAGGCATCGGCCACTACGTTTGCTTTCCCTGGGTGATAACGTATTTCATAATCGTAATCGCTGAGCAACTCTAACCAATGACGTTGCCTCATGTTCAACTCCTTTTGATCAAGAATGTGTTGTAAAATCTTGTGATCTATGAACACCGTACACTTGGTTCCGTACAAATAGTATCTCTAAATTTTTAGAGCAAACACTACCGATCTAAGTTCCAAATCATGAGTCGTAAAATTTTTCTCATGAATTTTCAATTAGCGTGATGCATAAGCATCGAAACCTTTATGCGAAGCATCACAATAGACCACAAAATCCTCGCTTCCTTTAGGTAGAACCAGAATTGGCGCACTGCATAACTTCTACTTTATTAACTAGAAGGCGGCTTCCTCCTTGTCACCACAATCACACTTAACTCCTTTTTGAGTAAGCTTGGTCTTTGACTTGGCGATCTTCAAAAATCCTTCAATGAATCTTCGGTAATACCCAACAAGACCTAAAAATTGACGAATCTCCATTGGTGTCTTAAGAGATGCCCAATATTTTATGGATTCGATCTTGGCGGGATCTACGTAAATGCCTTGACTATCTATCACGTGGCTGAGAAATTGTACCTTGGGAATTCAAAATTCACATTTAGAGAATTTAACATACAACTCATCTTTCTTAAGCAATTCCAGAATTGCCTTAAAATGTTCTTCATGTTCCTTCTTGTTCCTTGAATAGATAAGGATATCGTCTATAAAGACAATCACAAACTTATCCAAATATGGATTGCACACCCGATTCATGAGATCTATAAATACCTCCGATGCGTTCGTCAAACCAAATGACATAACTTGGAACTCGTAATGACCATATTGAGTTCTGAATGCCATCTTTGGAATATCTTCTTCATGTACTTGAAGTTGAGATAACCCGATCATAGGTCTATCTTAGAATAAACGTTGGATCCTTGTAGTTGATCAAATAAATCTTCAATCCTTGGGAGTGGATAACAATTCTTCACCGTTAGCATGTTCAGTTCTTGGTATTCGATGCACATTCGAAATGATCCATCCTTCTTCTTGACAAACAAGACAGAAGCTCCCCAAAGTGAGGAACTTGGCCTTATGAAACCTTTGTCAGAAAGATCTTTTAGTTGATCCAACAATTCTTTCATTTCGGACGGAGCTAATCGGTAAGGTGCTCAAGCTACAGGTGCAGCACCAGGTATCAAACCGATCTGAAATTACACTTGTTGAGTCGGTGGAAGACCCGGCAAGTCCTCGAGAAATACTTTAGGAAAATCTTGAACGATCGATACGTCCTCAAGTCTCTTCCCCTCCGACTTGTCTTTCGTCTTCTTTGTAGTAACATGTGCCAAAAAGACATGACATCCTTTTAGCATGTACTTCTGCATTTTAGTGCAAGAGATGATGTTTAAATGAGTCTTGTTTCCCCGGTTGCTTCCGTCACTACGAACAATCAACGTTTCATTTCCCTAGGGAATACGAATGATTTTCTCAGCACAAACAATGACAACTTGGTACTTTACCAACCAATCCATACCAATTATGACGTCGAAACTACCAAGTTTTACTGGAATTAAGTCGATATTGAATGGATGATTTAAGAAATTTAATGTACAACCCCGAATGATAGTGTTTAACCCAATTATTCTCTCATCAGCTAGTTCAACATCATAATAATGATCTAAGGTAGTTGGTGTGATATCAATTTGGGAGCTAAATGCAATAGACACAAAACTCCTATCGGCATAAGTATCAAATAAGATAGAAGCATAGCGGTTGTTTAGAAGAAATGTACCCGTAATGATATTTGAGTCTGGGTTTGTCCCTGCATTGCCCATCGCATACACTTTTGCTGGAGCAATGCCATTCCCAACTGAGTTGGCTCGGTTGTTGTTCTTTAGCTTTGGACACTCCCTCTTGAAATGTCCCTGGGATCCGCACTCAAAGCAAGTAGCTTTCTGACCTGCCCCAGTGCCCCTTTGGTTGTTAGAAGTATTGGCATTTGCAGGACTCTTACAGTCACGGGCCAGATGACCAACTCTGTTGCACTTATGGCATTTGGGAGCACACTATCCATCATGGTGATAGTTGCATTTGGAGAACAAAGGTTTAGATCCGCTGTAAGGTTTCTTCTTACCAGACCCAGCAGTGTAAGCCCTGCCAGTGTTCTGCCTCTTGTTTTATTGTTGTTGGTTTTGATTGTTCCTTGATGTGTCATCAAACTTTCTCTTGTTTTCAGCCTAACGTTTAGCACAGGTGCTGATCTTCTTGTCTATTAGTTCAGTTGTAAATTCAACTGCATCATGCATGGTCTTTAGCTTAGATGCCATCACACTTCTGTAAATCATGTCGGGAAAACCACCGACATACTTCTCGATCTTATCTGACTCTTCAGGAAGCATCCTAACACACATCAATGATAGTTCCTAAAAACGTTGGTTATAGCCTACCACATCGGTACCTTTAACCTTCAGATTCCACATCTCAACCTCAAGCTTCTTAATCTTGCCCCTTGGGCAGTACTTGTCAGTCATCCTTTTTTTTAGGTTTGTCCAAGTCATTGCATATGCAACATCATGACCAACAGTCCTAACGTGGGAGTTCTACCACGTTAGAGCACTTCCAAGAAGAGTACAAGTGGCAAACTTGATTTGGTTTTCCATAGTGTAGTTGCTTATACGAAACATAGTTTCCATTCTTTCAAACCACTGAGTCAGTACCCTTGAAATTTAGGGGTTGACATTTCATGAATTCTGGGTAAGTGCACTCACGAGCAACTAGTTCTGCCCTTCTAACACCCGTTCCTGAATCATGGCTATCTTCACCATTTCTGCTTCTAGTTGCATCACGTTTTGCCAACACGTCGGCAACTCCTTGGGTAATTAGAGTCTTAAGTTGAGCATTAGTCATAGGGGTAGTGGTGGTGGTTGTTGTGGTTGGGGTGGTTCTGGTTTTAGGTACTTTCCTTAGAGGCATTTTCTTCAAACCATAAGAAAATATAATACCCGTTAGATTTCATACAATCATAACCGTGACATGACATATACATAATAAATAAAGTTAGATCACATCACACAGTGAAATATACAACCAAATTGAAATTAACAATGGTGTAGCTAAATCGGCATTCATTCATAATAAATTTGATTACAGACATGACATAATACATCAATTCCATATATAATCTAGAAAGCATACATGACTGGTTCAGTTACAAAATGATCACTACCATTAGGTTACAAGATGAAAATAAAACCTAAAGCCTTACTATCCGGGAGTTACCCTATAATACTTAGTAGGCTATACCAAATAGCTAAGACATAACCATATCTAAGAACTACTACCGGCCTCCTCCGGTACATCAGGATGTGCTGGACCTCTAGCAGGTCTCTGCTGGCTCTGTAGTGCTACCATCTGAGTCTCCAATATCCTTAGCAGAGTCAGTGCCTCTATGAACTGTGTCTGTTGTCTGCGGTATGCTGCCCGCAAATCTCCAATCTCAGTCTGCTGTGCTAAAACCGTAGTCCGTAGTGATCTAACCTCAGAACGTGCCATATCATTGGCATCCATCAACTGTGCCCAAGCCTCACGAGCAGCTCTGGCCTCACCCTTCATAAGTCTAGCCATGCGAGCATGGGAGCACCTATCTCTACGTAGTAAGTTGAGTTGACCGCTCATCAGCAATCTATCATCCTGTGCATTGTCAAGTAGCACATAAATCTCATCAGTATCCTGCCTAATAGTAGTGACAAAATCTGTCATCCTCTGACCCAACTCTGCCACATCAGTCGCTGGTATCTCCTCTGCAATCTCATCTGGATCCACCTAGACGTCAGTTATCCCATAACCTATCTCCCTATCCAGGTCACGCCTAATCTCAGTATCCAGAGTGCCAACAAAACCATAATCTGCTTTAAAGCCTCTAGTAGGCCTAACAGTAGGAGCAGATAAACACTCCCCGATCTCATATCTAGGACCGGGAGCAATGCACAACCTCTTCTAAGGCGGTAACGTAACCTCGAGAACATCCACTCTACAGTCAGTAAAGGGTAAAAGCAAAGGTGGTGATGATGTAGGTAATGGTATAAGTAAAAGTGGTGGTGTCCCTGATGGTGGTGTCTTTGATGGTGGTGTCTCAGATCGAGGTGCTAGGATGTAGGTGGATAGTGCGGCAACTCTCATCAGAACCATGGATGCTCTGGTGCGTGGAAGTACAATAGGTGGTGGTAGTGGTAGTGGATGGGAAGTAAATGGTGACTCAGCTCTCAACCGGATCATAGCAGCTCTATAGCCTAATGGATGAGTAGCGCTAATAGGTAGTGGTGGAGATGCTATCTGTGGTAGTGGTGATGAGTATGATGTAAGTAGTGATGGTGGAGGTGATGGTAATGGTAATGTAGTGGCAACTGCAACAATCAGTGCCTCAGTAGATGCTGCCATAGGAGGCTGTGGTCAGACTGTCATCCGTGCCCTATGGGTACCAGTCTGGGGTGGTAGGACGAAGTCGGCCAGAGCTAGGTGCCCCTCTTCCTCCTCATCCTCGCCCTCGTCCTCCTCCTCGTCATCAGCATCGTCTTTAGAGGACTCCTCCTCCTCATTATCTCTGTTAACAGGATAGTCAGCTGGATCCTCCTCAGGATCCTCATTATCCTCCTTCTCCGGATCCTTCTCCGGATCCTTCTCGGGATCGGTCTCAGTAACATAACCCGGTGAGTCAGCAGTGGGTGAGACAACAGCAGGCAGTGGCTGCTCCTTAGCTAGAAACACATCATCCTCAGGTGGCATAAACTCTGGGTATGCAGGCTTCAGAACATATGGTACATAGACAGCGAAGGTGGGTGCTCAGGACCTGGCACGTAATCAGGAGATGGTGGGTGCTCAGGTCTGGGTACATAGTCAGGAGATGGTGGGTACATCAGTAGTCTGTTATATCCGTAGACCATAACTCCCGGAGAGCCTACGTCTGATGGCTCCTCGTAGTCGCTGGATATCGATGTGTAGGTGACCGTGAAATGCTCTGAATCCGACATGTTATATAAGTATTAATATAAGACTCTTATCATAATATACGTAATATACATTATAAACACATATATCAATTATGAATGCATCTAGTCTAACCAACTAATGCAACAACTAGTGTATGTATGTCCTGTGAAAACCCCTTTGTATGATGCAATGTTTGAAAACGGTTATAGTCCAAGTAAAAACATTTGACCTTATTCTCTATAACTTTGGCTCTAGATACCAATCTGTAACACCCCCAAATTGGGTCGCAGCGGAATATGGGTCATGGGAGTGTTACTTCATAGATCAATAGCACAAGATATATATGAGAACGACCTCAAAAAGAGTCGTAAAACTGATACATTGGATTTAAACAAATTGTTTGTTACAAAAGCCCATAGCTTCACTTGTTCATTGTTCAAAAGGTAAAGATTCTAGCACATAACAAATATTTCCCCAAAATGTAATGCGACCAAATCTTTAATGCACATGACTTCCAAAATAACGACCACTAATGTATCCTTTGTCTTGTACCTCATTGACCTCCTGAGAAAACATGCTTTAAAACGTCAACAATAATGTTGGTGAATTCATAGGTTTGTAAAATGTATAATGTAGGACCACAAGATTTCCCAAGTGTATGATAATGCAACAAATGCAAACATCACAAAAATGTAATTACGTTTCCCTAAGCTCATGACACTGAAGCTCGACATAAATGAATTGCAATATAAATTGACAACATTGCCCGTGATAATGTTCTAACCCGCATCATCCTAAATCCGACATGGTAGGCAAACCGACACAGTGAGCGCCACTCACCCGAACGGGGAGTCCAATCCTAAATAGATCTATTTATAACATTCGGGCTTACTCAGTAATTGACAGTTCATGATAATGGGCTCAGTGGGTTATCGCTACTTAGGCAAAACCGTAATCATAATGTAAAAATGTCCACTTGTGTCCAATTGTAAAACAATGCATATTTCTCACCCCAAAACATGTAAATCATTATAAATGTAAAACGTGGGGCTATGAACTCACCTTGAGTGAATGAATCAACAATGTAAATCACAGAATAAAAATGCGTCACGTAAATGTCCGAATGCAACCTAATTAATTATAGGTCGTATGAGTACTAAGTACTTTGAATAACTAATACCATATATAATTCTATATAGCTACATCACCATCTAATTGTAATTGAGAAATAATATTTATAAAGTTAAAATGTTTATAAATATTACCTTAGTAAAAATGTCGTAACTTTCTCGTTTTAAGTCCGTTTTGTACGTTCTTTATGTCCACGCTTTCGTATTAAAAAGATGTATCAAAATATTACATTTTAATATTTTTAACTCACTGATGAACAGTAGTTTTTACTGTTCATGATTATTTATAAAATTATTTTTATAAATTTAATTATCGAAATCTCGTAAAAGTCATATCTTATTCGTTTTAACTCCGATTTTAGTGATTCTTTCGAGCACGTCTTCGTAATTAAAAGTTCTATCTAACTAAAATATTTTCCAAAAAGTTTCTGAAATGAACAGTAATTTATTTTTATAAAATTATTTTTATAAAAGTATTTATTATCGTAAACTTGCAAATGGCGTATCTTCTTCGTTATAGCTCGGATTTTTGAGTTCTCTATATGCCTACGATCGTCATGACATGTAGTATTTTAATAAAATATAAAATAAATATCTTATATTTCGAATTTGATCAGAAGGTTTTATGATTTTTACAAAGATTATATAAACTTTATAAAATGTGTTTCATGACATATTACTTGATTAACCTTGTACAAGCTTTTTAATTTACTTCATATCACATGTCATACATATTTAGGGTCCTCTAGATTTTGTGTCCATCATTTGTCCAAGACTTGTCCTTTCATTTATTTACTTATAAACTTTAATAAATAAACTTTTAAACAATTAATTTTATATATACTTTTATAAATTAATCTACACTTGTATAATGTATATACCTCCATTCCAACATGTTTTTAACATCAATATAACATATGAAAAAGTATTTCAAACCATGATCAAGTGTAAAAATCCATTTTACATCTTAATATATTTCCTAGATGGTGATTTACTATATAAACATTATATACACATAAATCATAAATGTAAAGAGTGTAGGGTTTTTAGATGACCTTAAGATGAAGTATGATGAAGAGTAACAAGTTCTAAACCCTAGTTTAGAATCAAAACCCAAGCTTCCAAGACTAGAAAACCCTAATTTTGAACTTTTCTTGATTAACCCTTGTAAATGCTAAATCAAACCTTCAATACACCTTAGAATGTCTTAGATATTAAAATGTCTTAGATATGATACTAGAACACATGAATATTTGGTAAGAAAAAATGTTTAAAGGATTGTTTCTTATGTATGTTGTGAGCGTTGGGCGTGTGGGATATGGCATAGATAGATTGATTGTGAAGTTTTTTTTGGTTAATGAGCAATATGTATGTGATATCCTAACAAGGTCTTGCACCTTTTATATACTACAAGGAGTGAGTCCAAGTTACTATTAGTGTAGTCAAAACTAGTAGAAACAAAGGGGGACGTACGGTTGGACAATGGGTGGGAAATAAGGAGGACATTTGGTCAAGATCACTAGTCATGGCTAGGTATAATGAGTCTTAGGTTTGTACAAGTACTTGGTAAAGTTTTTGTGTGCTCTTGGTCCTCTAGGGTGAGCATTAGTCTTGAAATTTATAAGGGGGGGAAGGACTAGATGAGTCTTGATATTTTGTGTTGAAATTCTAGTATTATTTGTAGTTTTAAGAAGAGTAGGTTAAGTGTAGGAATGAATATTTGTAAAGTGTAGGTTTTAGTGTGTTCTTATAATGTGGGACGGCTAAAATGATAAACATGGGTGAAGTTTTATAAAACTTTGGGTGTTGGGTATAATAATCGGTATTCATTGAAGCGTAGATAAATTTTGGTGGTTTCATGAATGCCTAAATGTATTTTATCGCGAAACGTAAACACTTTACGTAAACAATAAAAATAAAATGTGCAAAGTTAATAATTATCCTCCAAATAATTATTTAACACTTGCTTGACGTAAACCTATAATTGTTTGATGCCCGTTTACGTTGAATGATAATTTTTAGCTTACGTGATTTAACCATATGACAAAAATTAAAAGCAACGCGTATAAGACTAAAAATAAATAGTGAAATAAATGACGTCGAAAAATGACCTGAAATCACGGGGTGTTATATAAGACACCTCAACCAAAAAGAAATGTTGTTCGACAAAATCGACCTCAAGGATTTCCTGCAACTTGGAATAACTTCCAACCTCAAAGTTACATGCCATGGGGAATGTGTCCTTCATTTCCACATCCCAATTAAATGCAACAAGTTCATGGGCACTCGTTTAATGTACTAAGCAATTTTAGTGACCCATGAGATTATATGAGGACCTAAGGTTGATTTGTAGTCATTAATATAAATAGATATCCTGTGGAGATGAGACTTTTTTTGGGCGAACCCATGAGTGGATAAAAGATAGTGGATTGCTCCTAAAAGCAAATGACGGAACCCATAAGCTCTATTCAACATACAAGGTATACAACGGATGTAACGTCATTTTTAGTAGCAATCTACGCGAAAACATCATTGGCAAAGTTTAGTAACTCTCCTCTGCTCACTTATAATGCAATGTAGAGCATGTAGATAAATTTAAGGATTCAACCTTGCTAAGTGAGGACAAATATGTTAAAGTAATTCTAAGGTTTATATTTCTAAAAATGATCTATGCGAGATAGTTATTAGTGGACGGTACAGAAGATGCGTAGGTATGAGGGTATTAGGAAGAAATGCTTATATGTGATGAAATTAGGAACTAAGCCTGAAGACAAAATTTGTCTTGCAATGATTGATGAAAACTCCACTTTGTAGGCATAAGATATTAGGACCATGCTAGTATGCTCGTCTCATTCAAATCATTAGCATCTACAGGATAAGCAAATAGTTTTAGAAACTTAATACCTAAGCTTAAGTTTGATCAACATTTTTATTGTGATGCCTTGTAAAATTGGAAAACAAGCTCACCCTAGACAACAAAAGCTAAAAATTAGTCCTCATAAACGCTAGATTCTATATAACTGCTCAATGGATCCTTCGGTCCATCCGCCGTACGGAGTTACAGAGGAAAAACTTTAACCTTAGTAATAGTAATGACATAAGTCTAGGTAGACAAGGACAAGATTCTTAAAAACGACAACGAAGCCTTCCGAATCAATTCAAAATATTTAGTAAGAAAATACAAAACCAATTAGGATGTCTTAGTGTCAGATTAGGAGGATTACCAATGGTAGGGTAATTAGATAATGAAGGGGTATTTTGCAAATTTAGTAGAGAGTTTTGTAAAGCCCGAATGGTATATTATACATAACTTTCCTTGGCTCCACGCAACCATCCACAATCACTCTGGTGTGGTAGCGAAAGACAAAATAGGATACTACATGAGAAATGACGTTAGAACAATGTTGAATGAATAATCGATTTACAACAAAAGTTTTGGTGATACACGTCAAGATCACTTCAACATAAATCCTAAACCGAATTCTATTAGAGCCATATTAGGAAAAACCACATATGAAGCTTTGAGGAGGTTAAGGGAAACCTACTCTTGATTATTTCAGAGGTGTTTGGCAAGCAAGTGCTAGTCGTTTTAAAACACTAAAGATTACTCTTACGAAATTTGACCCCACAGTCATGACTAAAGTATCTTTTTAGGTTACTTCCTCAAAATAGTAAAGCGCTACATTGATAAAATCCTAACTCAACAAACAACACCATGAAAATTGAAGAATCACTCAACGTGACACATCCTTAAACTGCCTACCACTCACTAAGAAGACAATCACCCTTGGTGACTTATGACTTAGATGAAAGACAAGCAATTACGGTATACCGAAAAGAAAAACATAAAAAATGACATAGAGGATGAAACTTAGAAATTGAGCGAAGTAGTTGCAATATTAAGGAATCATCCTAGGGAATCATCCATATAAAAAGTCCCATAGGAAATCTTTAAACCAAGAGAAACTCTTAGGTCACGAAGCCCAGAAACCAAAGTATACTACTTTTGTTTATAATATCAACTATAGAACCTAAGAATGTGAAAGAAGACCAAAAAGGATCAAAGTTGTGATAATCGATATGCAATAAGAATTAAATCAATTCGTGCAAACATGTTAAAACGTTAGTAACCAACAACCTAAAAATATGACAATCATAGAACTAACAAGGGTATTTAGAAATAACTTAGACGAGAACGTGATTTTTCCCTTCCGAAAAAAGGCTAAGTTAGGTCGCCTAAGGGTTATAATCAACAAGAGGCATCGATTATGATGAAACTTATGCCCCAGTTGCTAGATTAGAGTCTACTAGAATATTATTAGCTTATGCTTACGCCTTAGATTGTAAGGTATTCCAAATGGACTTAAAAAGTGCATTCCTGAACGGTTTCATCAATGAGGAGGTATACGTGGCACAACCTCCAGGATTTATTGACTTCAAAAAACCAGATCATGTTTATAAACTCAAGAAAGCTTTATATGGTCTTAAACAAGCTCCTAAAGCTTGGTATGATAGATTAAAAGCTTTTCTTATTAATCATGAACTATAACATGAGGAATGTAAAAGATAACACCTTTTTTACAAAAATAAAGAAAAGTACAAATTTCATGCATCCGTTCATATATATGTTCGAATGACATTAATATTATCGTTTTGACTTGTCAAGACATGATAGCTGACTTTGCCGAAATCATGCAAGAACGAGTTTCGAGATGAGCATGATGGGTGAACTTTAACTTCTACTTCCTTGGATTACAAATAAAAACAAATTGAAGATGAATTTTCTTTATATCATTCTAAATATATTAAAGAAATGCTTAAGAAAATTGGCTTTAATGAGTTCTAAACCAATTGCAAACCCCCATGTCCCTCGGATACTGAAACTCACAAAGACGAAGGTGTGAGGTCGTAGATAGTACCAATTATCGAGGCATGATAGTATAGTTTATTATACCCTAAAACAGAAAAGTAGGCCCGATATTAAGTTTAGTGTCCAGCCTTTGTTGCACGCTTCCAAGAGATCCCCAAAGCCTTATCATCTTGAAGCGGTTATACAAGCGTAAATTTCGATACATTAAAGGCACATAAACGCACTTCGGAGTAGAATCCGAAGGGGACTAGGCTATAGAGAAACCGAATTATATGCCCCGACTCTGATTACATGCGGTAGATTATGTAGACCGAAAGAGCAACTAAGTGGTATTTTGTAAACCGTCGAGGGATTTTGTTTACATCTGGATCTCGAGAGAACACAACAAAAAACCGCTCTTTCTATATCCACGACCGAAGCCGAATACGTAAGCACCGGAAAGGCATGTCACAAGCACTATGGATGAAACAATCTCTCATCGACTACGACGTACAACTCGATGATGTCCCAATCATGTGCGACAACAAAGGCGCGATTGACCTTAGCAAAAGCCCGGTACAACACTTGCGAACTAAACACATCAAAATTCATCACCACTTTCTTTGTGATAATGTCCAGAAAGGACATATCTCTATCGAAAAAGTGTCGTTCGAAGATAATATCGCCGACATCCTCACTAAACCTCTTAAACGTGAATCGTTTAATTACTTCGTCTTGGTTTAGGAATGATGGAACACATTCCATAAATCATTATCTTCTCTTCTTCTAGTCTCGATTCTAGTCCATGTTCCACTCCGTGTCATGACAACTTAATTACTTCATCCAAAGTACTTTAAGTATTTGCAATTCGTGAAATGCAAATTAAAACGTCACTCCTATAAAATGTTTGTCAAAAATTTTTGTCCAAAACACTTCCACTAGAGGCGGCCCCCATATCAAGGGCGGCCCCCTAATTAAATCAGACAGTCCCCATATCGATATGGGACCGCCACCAGTCGGAACAAAGGTATGCATCCTTATTTTTGTTAAACAGAAAAACAAACACACCCTTCTCCTAAAACCTGCAGTGACGAAACATATAAATAACCCACCAAAAACCAAAATCGAACTAATTAACTCAAATTAAAGATCATATCAACATCAACAATCAATCCTAACATCACAAACATCATCAATTGTAAGTCAATTCATCCATTTTTCAATTTGTGTTTAGGGTTCATGATGAACACAAAATCAAAAATTGGGTATTTTCATTTTTCTTTTGTTTGTGTGCAATTAGGACTATAATAACACAATGTATAACTCTAATGCTTCCCGTAGACATAAGATTTGCATAATTAGGTGTGTTTGTCAAAGTTTTTCATTCCCACAAAAAACCCCAATTTTCTTTTAAAATCACTCGCGTTAGGAACATCATAAAATTGTTTTAATGCATTATTAATACACTCTAAAAACATTTTTGCATACATGCATAATGATCTCATGAACAAAATTCGAAGTACATAATTCATATGTATTTTTTGACATGTTTGGATGAGCAAAATTGAATTAAGGAGCGTTTGGGTTAACTCATAGGTTTTGTTTTAGAGTTGAGTTAACCGTTACTCCACATTTGTTACATATAGGCACACACTAGGTAAGAGTCCGTGATTAACATTACGAGTACATAATAACAAAATATGATATTGGTTATTTTCATTTAGGTAATGATGCCTCGTAAACTGTTGAAGATCATCAAAACACAAAAAGTTACATTCCTAAAATCTCAAATGAATACACCTCACCTTTAAAACAAATGCTTAAAAATATTGAAAGTCATTGCATTCATGAGGGTCGGGTGGTTTATCTGGATTTTGATGATTTGGTCTATGTTAGGTCCATGTTCAGTCATATTGGGTTTGAGTGTCTCCTTGAAATTAATGAGCAAATCATTCTACGTTTCATTCTTTAATTATATAGTCAATACCGTGTCAACTACACTCTCAAAGGTCAAATATTAATCGAGTTTGTCATCCAAAACCAATTCTTCTCTTATATAATTGAAGAATTTGGTTAAATTCTTGGTATTTCCTCTAATGGTGCTTGTTGTTTTACTGACAAGTGGTCATTTGACGACTTAAAATATAGTGTCCTTACGAGTGGTCCTTATCAAACCAACCTTCCTTGCCCCGATGAAATCAAAAACTATGTTCAAGAGGAACTGGAAGGTCCGGTCACTCGTATCCGTCATGGCAAAGCCGTTGATGTTGAAGAAAATCAAATTTTAACTCGTAAAATCGTCACTGTAAATGGCAACAATGCTTGGGTCGAAAATAATTTCGGACTAGGAAAAGTCTTTGTTTTTGGGGGATAACCGGGATCATAGATCCATGGAAAGCGTGTCTTTGTTAGCACAATGCTTTTACTGAGGTACGGCTAAGCTCCCGAAGCGATATAATCTTGCATATTTTATTGCAAAATGAATGGAGTTTGTCACTAAACAACCTCGGTTAATTCTACCATACGATATGTTAGTAACTCGATTGCTTAAATATGTCTTGTCCGAGATTCTTGAGTTGTCAAACGATCGTTATGTCTTGTGCGATCGTGTCATGTATCCTTTTACCGCTCAACAAGAGTGAAACACTCGAAAGGATTATGGCACGCGAAGAGGTTCGCGTCTTATTTACCACGTTCCTGTATTCAGTATCCTCGTTCTGTCAACCATCCTTCACTCGTCATCCTAATGTTTGTGCCTTGGAGTTTTGCCATGAGATGAAATACTGGATCCATGACGAAGGTACAGTGGGCTACACTCCTATCCTTCCCCCACTCATTTTGTCAATTCATTGCCAAATGACATTCCTCAAATCTTTTCTAACCCACCCAACATCGACTCAAACATGGAACCATTCTACACTAGCCAAACCGAAATCCTCAAGCGTCAAGCTCAACTGCGAGATGAGCAACGTGGTGGAATAAGGTCAATCGGGAAGGGCATCAAGAACCTTTAGAGGAAGAAGAAGAAGTGAGCAATTTGGATAATTGCTTTAAGATAATTTAATTTCGCTAGCTACTTAATTATGATTGCTGGTACTTAATCTTTACTATCTATGCTTTGGTACTTAAACTTATAGTATTTGGTAGGTCTTTTAGATTTTAGATTGGGCAACGTAACTTGCCTTGGATGATAATTCCATTTTGTCATCCAAAACTTATGTGCATGCACTATTGACACTATATGCGTTTCATTATATTTATAATGTTATGCATGCTTAATTATCTCTAAGTCGCATGCCTATAATTGCTTTCCAAATAGGATGTAGAATAGATAGCTTTAGGTGTTTCTTGGGGTTATAGGATTGGCTGCAAAAGGAAAAACATAGGGAAACATTTTCTGCACAGGGTTTGAAAATCAAGAAAAACTAGAAAAAATTTCGTTCCTCTAGAATACGGCCCCCCATAAATACCAGGAGACCCCCTTATATATCTGGGACCGCCACCTATTTATGGGACCGCCACCAGGAGTCACGAGATTTTTCACTCTGTCTCTCTTGATTTTCAGTGCAATTGACTATCCTCTTTTTTAAACCCAGCTAGTATTTCTACATTTTGCTAAACCATTTTTGGATTCTTTCCATAACTCTCATGCTTTACCTCTTTAAT